>VMDO01023191.1:0-32112 GCA_007922755.1 Pedetes capensis
GTGGGGGAGAGAGAGAATAAAGAGCTGCTTTCTGTTCCTGCAAGGCAAAACTGCCCAAGGCTTTTCCTTTCTCCCCTTCTTCTCTTGAGGCATTCCCGGGGGGCTGCAGGAGTCTGCATATCTCACCTGAGGGTCCAGAGTGACTTGTGTTTAGATATCTGTGTGTGTGGCAGTACCTCCTATTGGAACATCTGGGCTGGACTGGGAGGTGTTCGCCCCATACCATAGTGGGAAAAGTTCAAGACAAGGCCTCCAGTGAGGAATTGGTTGGCTCCTATCTTGATCCAAGCCTTTCCTTATGAAGGTGATCATTTTTCTCACAATCTCTGTCATCCTCAAGGCTCCCAAACTGGACCAGGAAACAAACTAAAAATGGACTGTGAGCTGTAAGTCTGAACAGGAAAACGATGCTAATAAGAGCCTAAATACAATTTTTCTTCACTTAAAACTCAGGTATGACCTGAATTATGTCTCCCATCTCAAATTTCCTATGTTAAAATCCTCACCTCCAGTGCCTCTGTTTGAAGACAGGGCCTTTAAACGAGTTATTAAAATAAATGAGGCTGACTCAACATGAAAAGGTGTCTTTATAAGATGTTGGGATATAAGACACACACAGAGGTAAAGCCATGTGAAGACACAAGGAAAAGACAGCCATCAGCAAGCCAAGGAGACGGGCCTCAGGGGGGAAAAAAAATCTACTGACACCTTGATCTTGGATTTACAGCTTCCAGAACAGTGAGAAATTAATTTCTCTTGTTTAAGCAGGCAGGTCTGTGGTACTTGTTACAGCAGCTGAGCTGACCAATATAAGCCCTAAATTCATCAATCTTGTTGAACAAACAGGTCTTATATGTAATGTAGAAAGGATGAGGGACTGTCTGTTAGTACACAGAATTTTAAACCTTTGTCCAAACAAAATCCATGATATTTCTGATGCCCTTCTTTTGACATGGTTGACTAAACTGCCCTTTCTGTCAATATTAGGTTGGCTGAACACGAACTGTTGATGTGGGGCTTTTCACTAGACTCAGAGTCATCCCAGTCTTGCCAAACCTGCAGCTGATACAGCCATTTCTAAATCCGCTTTCATCGTGGTTTTCCACCCAGCAGCCTTGGTTAATGATCACTGGAATGTACATAAACAGTACATAAATATCGTAGGCACACATCAAAAACCACTTTCCACAGAGGAATCCAGACAGGAATTTCCATGTTAGCCTCAATCTTAACTTAAATATAGTAAATCCATTGCAGGCACAGATGTCTGAAAAATACAGATAGGCTAAGTTTCCAAGGTCAGAGGTCCATTTCCCATCGCTGTTTTCTACACAACTGTGCTCGCACGGAATCCACAGGGTCCGATACCACACAAGAGTCCCTTCTAGAAACTCTCCATGGAAGAATGGACCTGCCTCCATGCAGCGGCTAAACAGGGAAAGCTGGAATATTTTCTCTTTCCCACAAGGGAAATGAACTTCTCACAGACAGAAGAGACTAAGGTTAATAGTTAATGGTATTTCAGAAATAATATTGCTTGATGGCCCCTACAAAAGCAGTGAACTTGTGCTATGCATGCTTTATTCCTTATGAAATTATTAGAGAATCAAATTTAAAATGATCACTCAAATTAATATTTATTACTCAAGAATAAAGAAGCAGTTACTTAATAGAAGGCTCATCCCTAAAGTAGATATGAATCACTTCCCGTTTTATAGCGTATCCATCATTTAAGCACCTCGTGCCTTGATAAGCAAAAGAAGCCACAAAAAGAGAGAAGAACAAGATCAGCCAGGGAGCTTAGGTGTTTGCAGAGGAAGGGCACATGCAATTCACATTTTAGGTAAATCACTTAGGGGAGATTACCTTAAAATGTTATTATATTTTACGTGGCTGGTTTACTGTTATCCCCTCATTGAAGACCAGCACACACAACTAAGGACAAAAAGAAATAGCTTCAGGAATGAGAAGAGAATTTCAGATTTGTTTTTCTTTAAAGTTGGTGCTACCATTAGACATGAAATAAACATGTCAAACTCTAACTTCTCTCCCCCTTCCTTCTTTCTTTTCTCTTTGTGTTTTCTTTTTATTGGGAGGTGGGGGATGGGGCTGGCTATCCGTAGTGATAAATTCAGATCAAGCCGACTTCCTTCCTTAAGATTCTTGAGGTTCATGTCTCAGAACATCAAGGAATGCTCACTTTTGATGGATGCTGAGACACTTCAGTCGCCAGTGAGGAAAAGCCAAACATTATTAGCAAAAGGAGGCCATTGAGATAGGAGCCCATTTAAAAAATAAATAGTCAGCTTTAATCAGCAATCTGAAGATGGGAAAGGAATTTTTAAAACACCCATCAAAAGTAGTTCTGTTTTTCATCAAGTGGGAAGGCTATTTCAAAAAAAAGCCCACCAGGTAGGTAGCCCAGAGTCCAAGTGGCACTCTTTCCATTAGAAGATGACTAATAGTGTTATTTGCAAGGAAAAAGGTTGAACCACTTTATCTGAGGATTGCCTCAGGAGTGGATAGCCACATCCTTCTCCCATGAATGTGTATACACATTGTTTAATTTCTCCAAATGCCCTGGAATGATTTTTTTGGGAATTGATCAGAATTACCTCAAAAACCCAACCAGACATACCACCAAATGCCCCTTGTGGGAACATTCACTTTTCCCCTCCTTGCAAGCTCCATGCAACAGTCTAACACCACCAAGAAGGAGGTGAACCCACCTGTGAAATGCAGCTACACGCCATTCCAGACCCAAGCACTGCAAAAGCACCCTTCCCATCCCCACCTACTAAACATGACCCTGGCCAGGCCTCCCCAGTTTTCACCTACGAATACCTTGACTTCAGAAATTAAACTAGGCTTTTCTCCAAACACAGCTCCACACTCGCTCATGTCGGAAGGAAGGTGGAAATAGTGTCCCTTTCTCCCCCTCCTGACTGTGGAAATAGGTTCAGAAATCTGTCCTCAATATTGAAAAGAAGTCAGTGACTTTCCAGAAAAAAAGCAAAACTGGAGGTAGTGATTTAGCTGGGTGTTGTCAACATCTGCGTGACACACTTCCCCTTGTGTTACCCGCGGAGGGCGCAGGTGCCCTCAGAGACCTGTGTGCTCTGAGCACAGTCTGCAAAGTCACAGAACAGCACCCAGGAGCCCGGGGCAGCAGGGTCCACTCCTCCCCACCCAGGAAAGGGACTGCTCCTCCCTGAGGAGGCGTGGATGAGGGCTGAGCAGAGAAGCACCGTACATGGGCACATGACAGAACAAGGGAAGCCCCCTAAAGTCTTTTCACTTAAGCAACTTCCAACAAGCACTCATGGGTCATCTGCTTGGTTAAGGGACTATGGCACATGCTACAAATGCAGCAGTGGAGGGCAGGATCCCAGGCCGTGTGGGGGTGGTGTGCTACTGGGAAGGACAGAGGATGCCCAAGTCTCCCTGGGGAAAGACGGCATTGGCAGTGTCTGGGTGTGGTCAGAGGGCAGTCTATTCTGGAGGAGGTGGAGTGGTGATGGAAAATGCCTTCTCCAAAAGCATCCATCACAAAAGAGGAAGGCAGGTGGGAGGTGTGAAGGTAAAGGGAGCAAAGAGGCAGAGGGAGAGGGAAAGACATGCCAGGTGCCACACCAAGGTGTTGGACAGAGCCTGCCAAAGGGCCTTGGTGTCATAAGCGTGGACAGCCAGAGAGAGCCTGGACAGGCAGTATGCCCTCCCATAGGTCTTCGTGCCCATGTTAATACTTTCGGGCCCCTGAGGACCACAAGCCAGGAGTCACATAGTTACCAGGGCTGAAGATCATGTAATCTGTCACTGATACCTAAAATCACAAGAGAGCAGGTGGTGTCGACTTTGTAAAGACTGGAGCAGAGATACCAGCCAGGAGGTCCTAAAGTGTTTCCTAAAAGGTCAAAATGTGAGTGAGAAATTAAAAATCAAGAGGCCAAGCAGGGTTTTCCAACTTTGGACTGGTCCCCTCTCCAGTATAGGGAGGCTGTAGGGGTCTCCCCAACAGCAGAAGAGGGAAGGAGGAGGGGACCCCACGGTTTCCCCCTCTGTTCTCAGTCCCAGTGCATTTCTGGCTGAACACCTTCCCCTTCATCCCCCAGTCCACATGTTGACCTGTTTTGGCCTCAGACGATGTAGCAGCAATGAAGAGCTTAGGGGTTCACATCTGTCCTCTCCTGTCGCCATGAGAGAGCACACCACAGTCACACCTAGACAAGCCCCAGAGCCCGTAATGATTAAGCCTCAAAAACCCAACCAGGGACACCACCTGGAGAAGCTGGGAAAACCTGTGCTGAACCAGCTCTACGAAACATTAACCTATTAGTTATACATTTATAGCTCCCAGAAACAATAGTGAGAGGCTTTCTTTCCTTTGGTCACTACCTAAATCATTTACAGTTTTTGCACTAGAGAGATTAGAAAACGTATTTCATACATGTAAGACTTCAATCTGAATGTGGATCCTTGCTCTATATCCTATTTGAACATTCCCCCCCCCCTTTTTTTTCAAAACATCTAACTTCATTGAGCATCTATCATTTGTCAGGCAATGATCTGACTAGTCATAACATTAAAAGCTTACTAAAAGATAATATCCAAATACATAGGGTGCATAAGAAAGCTTTTGAAAAAAAACAGGTGATGGGAATATAAAATGATGTAGCCACTGGGGAAAACAGGATAGTGGTTCCTTCAAAAATTAAATCCAGGGCTGGGCACAGTGGCACACACCTGTGATCACAGTGACTCTGGAGGGTGACACAGAAGGATTGTAAGTTGGAGGACAGAGGCAGTCTGTGCAACTTAGATCCTGTGTAAAATTTTTCAAGAAAAATTAAAAAGGGTTTTGGAGTGCAGTTTAATGGTAGAGCATTTGCTTAGTATGCACAAGACCCTGGTTTCAACCTGTTAGTACTGAAAAAAAATTAAACGTAGAATTACTACATGATCCACCAATTCCATTGATGGGTATCTACCCAAAAGAAGTGAAAAGAGGCATTCAAATAGTTATTCATGTACAATGTTTATAGCACCCAAAAGTTGGAAACAACCCAAATATCCATCAGTGGATACAAACATAAAGAATATTGTTCAGCCTTAACGAGGAATGAAATTTTGATACTGCTACAACATGGACAAAGCTGGGATTTAGCTCAGTTAGTAGGGTGCTGCTCTACAATCTCTGAGGTCCCAAGTTCGATTCCCAGCACCACAAAAATGGGAGAAGGATGTGGTAATCCACTCCCGAGGCAATCCCGAAACAGCCATTGAAAACCCTATGAGGATTGTTATGAGTCGAACAGGACTCGATGGCACCTAACAACAACATGGACAAATCCTGAGGACGTTATTCTAAATGAAATGAGACACAAGAGAAGGCAAATAGAGTATCACTCCATTTATGTAACCAACCAAGAGTATCAAATTCACAGGAAGTAGAATAGTGGTTGCCAGGGATTAGGGCAAGAAAGGAACATGGAGTTAGTGATGTACAGAGTTTAGTTTGGGAAGATGGAAAAGTTGTGAGGATGGAGAGTAGGTGGCTGCACAATAAAATGCACCTGATGCCACTGAACAATACACTTAAAATGGTTCAGATGGTAGGTGTACACTTTGCAAGAGCAACCCCCAAAAGAGCAAACACAGAGAGGGAAAAGTGAATGGCATGAAGACTCAGCTTTTGTGGAGCCTAAGATGTCCACATTGCAAATGAGGAGGGATGCAGGATTCCAGTCAGGCCAATCTAGAGAAGCCAGTAAGCCAGGGAGCTTGGCGGTCACATAGCCCAGAGGGATGCTTGAAATCCTATCCTTCCCAAGACCCCATTTCTGTTGTGTTCTTACTACATTTTGCCAAGGCATAATAACACTTTGCAAAATACAAAAACAGAGCCCCAAACTATTTGGGTTTTTGAGTGGAAGGAAGCCCCAGAGATGAGGAGACCGGAGCCCCACAGTTCAGACAGGGTGGTCACCTCCTGGTGCTGTTTCCCGAACAAGTTGACAGGGGAAACCCCAGTGTAAGGCTATTTCAAAGGTGCAAACAATCCTATGGCACCTTCTTAACGGAGCCCTACTAAGTGGCTATTTAACTTGCTTTTTGGACTGCTATCATATGAAGAACAAAGGTAAATATCTCTGATTCCCAGCCACCAAATCCTAGGGAAAACAGCAAATTTTACAGCATAGGACAGACAGTTCTCATGATTGCCTTCTAACTACCATGGGGAGAATGGTCTTAGAAACAGAGGAAGCTGCACTAAGTTAGTCACTTTATGATTTACTTTTAGAAGAATGATTAAGAATTGCCTAAAATTTGCCAGGTGTCAGGGCATGTTTGACTATAATCCCAGTGACTCAGGAGGCTGAGGCAGGAGGGTTGTGAGTTCAAGGCCAGAGGCAGCCTGTGCAACTTAGCAAGATCCTGTCTCAAAATAAAAAATCAGAAAGGGGGTACCCTGAGGGAGGGTACCCAAAGCATGAGCAAGGCCCAGAGTTCAACATCCCCATACTGAAAAATAAAAAAAGAACAGCTTAAATTTGACCCCAAACCTATGATTGTTGTTGTTGTTGTTGTTAGGTGCTGTCGAGTCGGTATCCGACACACAGCGACCCTTCTAGGGTTTTCAATGGCTGACTGTTTCGGGATTGCCTTGGGAGTGGATTGCCAGGCCCTTCTCCCATTTTTGTGGTGCTGGGAATCAAACTCGGGACCTCAGAGACTGCAGCGCAGCGCTCTACCAACTGAGCTAAATCCCAGCCCCAAACCTATGATAGAGGGGTTATATTTGTGAACACTGTACTTTCTGCCCAATTTTTCAATAAACCTAAAATTATTTTTAAAGAAGCATTAATTTTTAAAACAAGACTATTATGTGCATATTTCATAATTATCAACTGGTAAGAACATGTACATCACCTCAGTTGGGAGTTAAAGCAAATAAGTGACTTTAGGCCTTCACTACATTTCTCAGGATATCTTGGTTTGTACAGCTGTGCCATCCAGCTAATTATTTGTAGGTTTTAATTTGATGGTACAGCTTTCCCAGCCTTCATTTCCGAACCTTAACAAGAATGAAGGGGAGGCCAGGGTGAGGCAGTGTTCTGTAAGGACAGTCATGCCTCACTTAACGTCAGGAATACATTCTGATCCCCGGTTGTTAGGCGATTCTGTCATCCCGTGAGCATGTGAGTGTCTGTATGCATACTGAGACAGAGAAGCTTGCTACACGGGATCTGGCCAGCTGGTTCTAGGCTACTCTTCCTGTCATGGTGTCACCACTGAATACTGTGGGCAGCTGCAATACAACAGTAAGAATTTGGGTAAGGGTAAATATAAACCTATCTAAACCCTATGAGGGTCACTATGAGATGGACACAATTCCACAATAGCTAACAATACCCAACAAGCCTATCTAAGCAGAGGAAAGGCTCAATGAAGAGACTGGGTGATAGGCATCCTTCAGTTTCATTATGGTCTTACAGGAGCATTATTGTATCTAAAGTCCAACTTTGGATGAATCGTCATTCCAGGCACATGATGCAATCTCTGTACAGATTTTGAAAGGATGGCAGGTCTGCAGCAATGCCCTGGCATAAACAGGCAGCTGTCCTAGTCACTAGCAAGTCTGTACTATGTCATTAATTCTAGCAACTTCATCATTTTACCAAAATTAACACTTACAGAGTTAGACTTCCTCCATTACTACTCCTGTCCCCCACAAGGTGAGAGGTGGTTAACAAATTTGCAATTTTCTATTATCTAGGGAATTATATAGGAGAAGAACCCAGCAACCCACTCCCAAAAATCAGTCTGCCATTGAAAACCCTATGAATAGCAGAGAAGCACTGACAATAGTGTTTTGACTATTGTACACAGGGTTGCTATGAGTCAGACACTGACTCAGCAGCATCTAACAACAGGGAATTATAAAACTCAGCCTAATGATAAATCCAGAATATGTTTTCTCTACATCCCCCTGCATTATTAGCAGTAAATAATGTGAATATGATTATTATGTGGCAGGCAAGCTGAAATAATGAGTCTGAAGACACTTAGCCAAAGATACAGTATAGATGTAAGGTATCAGATTTCTAATCCCTTTCACCAAATTCTGCAGTTCTTTTTCTGATTACTTGTACTCCTCAAAATGATGACACTGAGAGATAATTCAATTTTTTCTCTTTTGTTAGAATTTGACTTGGAAATTCTATCCAGCCTCTGAAACTGATATTCAAGCATCTAAAAATGTCACTGCCAAGTTACAGATAATGAAATACTATTCAGTTATTAAAAGTTATTGTGGAAATTTAGCTTCTGGCCAATAAGATGAAACCAGTACTGCCTGGCTCTCCTATAGTTTACAACTAGAAAATGGAAAAACATATACAAAACGATCTGGAAGTACTAGACAACTGGAAGCACAGCATAGCACAGGGATTGCTGGGGAAAGAGCCCAGGACTGCACAGCTTTCTGCCCGGAAGGCACTTTTTGGCCTGCGGTTTGGCAACGTCTTATAAACTTAAATAAACACATATCCTTTGGCTAGTTCCACTCCTAGAGAAACAAAAATATACTCCCAGAAAAAGACTTTTATAAGAATGTCCACAGCAGCTTTAGCACAACAGACAAAAGCAAGACAAGGGATAAACAAATTTCAGTACACTGATGAAGTGAAATGCTACTCAGAAATAAAAAGAACGAACCACCAACACAAGCAACAGCCGATGAATCTCATGGACATCATGCTCAGAGAAGATAGCCAGACACAGAAAAGGGTATGTGCTAAGATTCAATTTCTAGGAAGTTATATGACAGGCAGAACTCATCTACAGTGAAAAAAATTCCAAGCAGTGGTTCCTCTGGCTGTGGGGAGGGAGCAGTGCCTGGGGAGGGAATTCCAGGCTGATGGAAATGTTCCATAGCATGGTAAAAGAGTGGCTTATACATGCGTCTGTATTTGCCAAAATCCACCCAATTGTACACTCAAAGTATGGGCATTAATGTCACTGTCTGCATATTACAGTTGGCCCTCCACATCTGAGCCCAGCACTAATGCAGAATCTACACCAACAGCAATGTGCGCACACCCTTGGGTAGCCTCCCGCCATGCCAGAGACCCTGCACATCTCCAGCCCAGGCCATTGAGGACCATTTGCCTCCTCACTGGTACTCTGTAATGAAGCCTTTGATGGGGATGCTGGTCTGTACTGAACACATGCAGATGTGTTCTTCTCATTATTCCCTGTTATTATTTTTGTTGTTAGGTCCCACTGAGTCAGGTCCAACTCGTAGTGACCCTATGTAGAACAGAATGAAATACTTCCCAACACTGTGCCATGCCCAGCATTATGTCAGTGCTTCTCTGCTATTTATAGGATTTTCAGTGGTTGATTGTTTCAGGATTGTTTGGGGAGTGGGCTGCCAGGTATTTCTCCCATTTTTGCATTGCTGGGGATCAAACCTAGGGACTCAGAGCGTGCAGAGCAGCACTTTACCAATTGAGCTAAACCTCAGTCCCCATTTCTCCCTAGACAATACAACAACTATTTATATTGTCTTAGGTGTCCTAGGTCACCTAGAGATGATTTAAAGTATATAGGAAGATGTATAGGTTATATAAAAATATTACAACTTTTTACATAAGAGATTTGGGCATCTGTGAACTTTGATATCTGTATCCTAATGGAGAGAGGTTCTGGAATCAATATCTCATGGAAATCAAATAATGAATGTGTTGTTGTTGTTGTTAGGTGCCATCCAGTCAGTGTCCGACTCATAGCGAACAGATGAAAAAATATTGTCAGTGCTTCTCTGCTATTCATAGGGTTTTCAATGGCTGATTGATTTTTGGGAGTGGGCTGCTGGGTCCTTCCCCAAAGCCTACAGCACATGGTGTTCCCAGGCAGTCTCCCATCCAAGGACTAACCAGGCCTGACCCTGCTTGGCTTTGGAGATCTGACAGGATGGGACGCCACAGTGGCACAGTTGCAGGCAACGATGACTGTGTATCTCATTAAAAAATAAATAAATAAAATAAATAAAACCTTATTTCAGGGCTGAATGTACTACTTTGGTCCCACACACATGCCAGGCTTTCTCTTCTGCAGGCCTTTCCCAAGCTGCTGTCTCTTGCCGTGCCCTTCCTCATTTCCTCCTGCCTTCCTACAGTGGATCCTTCTTTAGGTTCCTTCCTTGCACCCCTCAGCTGCCCTTCCTGTTTGTTCTCCACACATCCTCACTTCCTGCACACCCTGGCCCACAAAGCAGAAGCCCTGGCTTGATTGACTGTTGCCCCCTCCCTAGACCTGACGCCCTGAGGACCCAGGTCTGCCTTAAACTAAAGATGCAACACTGCAGTGTTAGTTAACATGGTTAAGGAACTTGCTTTGTGCTAAGACCTTTGTGTGGATATGACTACTGTTTCCTGAATCAGTGAATCCTGAGACCCTAGCTCCCAATAAGCACAGATTCCATGTCTTATTAAGTATACACATTATTCTCAGATATGATGTTGTTCTATACATAGGGTTTTCAATGGCTAGTTGTTTCGGGAGTGGCTCGCCAGGTCCTACTCCCTAGTCTGTCTTGGTCTGGAAGCTCAGCTGAAAACCTGTCCACCTTGGGTAACCTTGCTCATGTCTAAGGTTACAGTGGCAGAGCTCTCAGCCTCATCGCAACACGCAAGCCCCCACGGCAAACTGACAGACATGTGGGGGCTCTGATGGTAAAATAATTAATACAAGGATGCATATATAGCATAAGAAAAAGATAAGGAGAATAGAAAGAGGGAAGAGAGTAAAACAAGGAAGGAAGCAAATAAAAATTAAAAAAAAAAAAATAAACCTCACGCATACACGCTCCCACCCACATATAAAATCGCTTATAGTCAGGTGCGGATCATCTGGACTAAACCCAAGTGCGCATAACAGTGACTTCTACCACAGTTTCCAGGAAGGTTCTCAGCCTAACATTTTTAATGAACAGCCAAGACCCATTTGTAATAAGGGACACAATTTACATGCGATTCTTGTCCTAACAATCTTGAAAGATGTCTTAGTGGTGTACAATTGCCTATTTTCTTACTGACCTTATTACTGTGCTTCACAAACACTGTCTATTTGGAGAACACAATAGCAAATCTTACCTAGTTCTGGTCAATTTTTCAGAAATTTTGGGGGAAAAAACACTACAGACATCTGAATTAATGAGGTTTGACAAAACCCAGCAAACAAGCAGCTCTTGTCTAAAGGTTTGCATACAACAAAGGCCCATCTGTTATTATATTCCCACAACAAAGTGCTACTTCCTAATTAAACCTACACAGAAAATAAAGCCGTCTTCTAAAAGGCAGCTTTATTGTCAATGCCGCGGGAAAACATTTCCGTTTTTATGAAACAGATTTTATCTTCTAAAGGATTTTTACTCACGAATCTGACCCTCCTAGTGAAATTGTGCTCAGACTTAAACATCTTTTAAAGGAACATATAAAACCTTGCTTCATTTTCCTGCTTCGGAGCCAAAACACACATGGTAAGTAGCACCTGATTCTATGGGCCACTGCCAAAGTGTAGACGCAGTCCTGATATTCTGTGGCTTCACAGGAACCAGGACCCCAGTGAGCTGCAGCGAAGGCAAAGGGAACCAGGGGGACGTGGCGAGGATTCAAATCCAAATTTAAGAGGATGTTGTAAGAGCGCTTGCCAGTTTCCCCATAGATTCATAAAGGAAAGAAAAACAGTGACTGAGACCAGAGACATATGAGGTAAAACGGTGTGGCACAGTGTCAAAGGAACGAGAAATTTTGCTTTCCAATCTCAGGTTTAGCATGTGGATCCCTGTGCCCCTCCCTAGCTGTGTGTTACCATTTTTCTTCCTACAAAAGAAGAGATCATCTGCATTCCAGGAGCAGATGAAAGAGTATAGGTGAGGAAGAAAATGCCAAACAGTCTACAACCTACATCTGTGAATTCCTATATGCATACAAGGCAATAAACATTCTTTCTTAAAAGGATACTCAGAACTAACCAGGAATTTGCAATATGAACTTCAAAAATGATTTCTATTCACTGTATCATGTCATTGCCATACAGATGAGATGAACCATCCCTAATCAAAATTTCCACCTGTTGTCCATAACTGAAAAACAACCAAAATGTCAGGCCTGGGAATTGTTATGCAAATGATAGGTAAACCATATAGAAGTCTATAAAGGCAGCTTTAAACATGAATAATGGGAAATGTTCATGCCAAAATGTTAAATAAAACATCAGGACACAATTGCATATATCACATAATCTCAGCTGCAGGGATGTCGTGGGCCAAGGATGCACAGCCCACGCTCTTAAATGTCAGCAAATTACTTACATTCTCTAAGGCTCCATTTTGTCATTTGTCAAAGAGGATCATCATGGGGCCAGGCTCAAAAGGGAGTTCTGAGGATTCCGTGACACAGTCCAGATCAAGTGGACACATAGCACAGGATCTGGCCTGGCGAGGACTGCTAAATGCTAGCACTGTTGCAGCATTCATTATTGAATGCATGGGACTGCATGCAAAAGACTCCAAGTAAAAATGACAAAATATTATTGGTGGATATTTCAGAAGTAAGGGGTTGTAAGTTTTTCTCTGTCTTTATATTTATCTGTATATTCTGATCGCTCTCTGATGATATGCTATGACTTTTCTAATCAGAAAAAAAAAATTGGCTTATGAGCTTATTTTCCAAAATTCTAAATGATTGTACCTCTTAGTTAATCCTATAAGATAAGTCTAATTAGATTATATTAAGGTCTTGCTTAGCACTTACCCTGGTGATATCTGAAGATCTTTGGGAATCTATACTAATTTATAGATTGGAAACAGGACAGAGGGAAAGAAAACACAGGTATATTGAGTATGAGGAATTTGTTAGGTGCTGTACATCATTCTTAATGCTACCATATTCTACTCTGAAATCTGTATTCAAGTATACCAGGCTACCACTCTTTATGCATCTCCCCAATATCATGCAATAAAAAATCACAGTAAGTTTATCTACCCACACACAAACAGGGCTGGTGCATTTTCCCTTTACCACTGTCCCTACAACCACAGTACCAAGGTCATGGCCCTGGGGTACTCTCTCACCTGAGATCCAAGGACACTGAATCTGCGGGCCATGATTTGGCCAGGAAAATTCTAAAATTTGCATTTTAATTCCACAGTTAATCTAAAATACCTAATATGAGCATATTCAGGATCTGGCTGACCCCCATAATAACAAAATACTGTCCCCAGATGTCAAGGGGTGCTTCTCCACATGTATGGCACTGCACTGGAGCAAGTATCACCTACTGAGAAGACAGTGTTTGTGCCAGTTGCTAAGCAACTGCCATCTCACCTTTGTGGACCATTTTCTTGAGAGTAGGATTCTGCAAACCACCAGGTGTCCACACCAGCAGGGGGCTGGAAGGTTGCAGGAGGGAGCTGGGGAACTAAAGGACAGAGGCTGGGATCCTGTGACTCCTCTGCTTGCTCTTCCTACCTCCCTTAACCCCACAGCAGTTCTTGGACTTGTGGCAGCAGTTGACACCACTGTCCAGCTATCCAGCACTCCAAGGAAGAGCCTCTCACACTTCTGCTAAGACAGGGGACTCTCCTCCAAGGCTCTGGGTGCCAATAACTTCATCTTCCTCCTTTGGTTCCTCCTTAGCAATCACTGTCCCTGAGTTACCTTCCTGCCCCCTTCCCCCACTCTCCAACACTGTTCTGCCAATTCCTCATTTTAAACATGACCCTTCAACATCACTGGTGTGGTTTTTGTTGTCCTCATTGGATCCTGGCTGATATAATGTACCAAGCATTTCAAAGTGCATTGATTTTTTAAAAAATGTTTGTAATATCAAAATTACCATTAGCCATTTTTAGGTGTATAATTCAGTGACATTAAGTAAATTCACATTGTTGGACAACCATAACCACCATTCGTCTGAAAAACTTTTGCATCATACCAAATTGAAATACGTGATGCCCATTACACACCACCTCGCCATCTCCCTATCTCCCAGTCCCAGGCAACCACCATTCTACTTTCGTCTCCATGAACTGGACTACTCTAGATATTTCATATAAGGAGATGCATACAGCATTTCCTTTCTTGTGTCTGGCTTATTTCAATTAGCATAATGTTTTGAAGGTACATTCATACTACAGTATGTGTCAAAATTTAAATCTTTTTAAAGGCTGAGTAGTATTCTATTAAGAGCTGGGGTTTAGCTTAGTTGGTAGGGTGCTGCTCCACATTTTCTGAGGACCTGGGTTCAATCCTCAACACTGAAAAAATGGGAGAAGGACTTGGCAATCCACTCCCAAAACAATCCCCAAACAATCAGCCATTGAAAACCTTATAAGGGTCACTATGAGTCAGACCGGACTCCATGGCACCTAACAACCACTACCGTAATATTCTGTTGCATATATATATATACCACATTTTCTTACCCATTCATCTGATGATGGAATTTTAAGTTGTTTCCACTTTTTAGTTACTATGAATAGCATTACTGTGAATATTGTTGTTATTGTTGTTAGATGCCATGGAGTCAGGTTTGACTCACAACAACCCTCTTAGGGTTTTAAATAGCAGACTGTTTCAAGATTGCTTCAGGAGTGGATTGCCATGTGCTTCTCCCATACTGTGAATATTAGTGTACAAATATTTGAGTCTTTTCTTTCCATTCTTTTGTGTATATGCCTAGAAGTGGAATTGCTAAATTATTATGTATATTTAATGTTTGAGGATCTACCATTCTGTTTTCCACAATGGCTGCACCATTTACACTCCCACTAGCCATGCACCAATTTCTCCACATTCTGGCCAACACTGTTATTTTCCATTTCTTCTATAATAGCTGTCCTAATGGGTGAGAAGTGGTATCTTATCGTGGCTTTGCTTTCCATTCCCCTAATAATTAATGGCGTTGAACATCATTTCATCCGCCCAGTATATTAACTTTTAATATTGTATTTCTCAAACCGGAAATCCTTCTGTTCTTTTACTGAGAAATGCTACCATAGGGAATATACTTTAATACAATTAGCAAGAGCTAATAAAATCCTGACACTAATAAAATCTAAGACCCACGAAATGTACTTGCTCTCTCAGAATGATTTACTTTCAATTTTAACTCACTCAGGTCAGTGGCAGTTCTAAAGAATGGGCTCCTCCATCTCTTGACAGTGAGCAGCATTTTATTTATGCAGCCCACCATATAAACGTCAGTTTTACATTTGTTGATGTTCACTCTGCTTTATTTTACTTAAGCAATAATACCACACCCAGTAAATTCCCATGGATTTTTAAAATGTAACATATTGCTAAGTATCTAACAGTTATAGCTTCTAAAGTATCATGAAGCAATGAAAGAAATGAATAGCAAGTTATTTATATGAAATAAAGAAATAAATCTAATCATTCCTCTTGTAATATGTCACTAAAACACTCTGTCATTTAAATCTTATTGCAAACCATACAACATTTATGGACTTTCTGACAATACTACTTTTTATCTTTAATTTATCTTCCAGATAACCAAACATTGTACACAGATGCTAAAAATGCTGTGATTCTCACAGCTGTCATCAATGAGAGAATCAGGAGTGAGATCGATGTCTTTATCATTTGTCAACACAGAATGAAGCCAATTTGGTCATAAAACCTCAGGAGTTGACATATTTACTACATTACATGAACACATTTACAATATTAAGTTTTATAGTTCCGGATAATATTAAGGTCTGTCTATAATTTTACTTTAGAAATCTGTACTTTGAATGTTACATTTCTACAGTACTGACACAAAGCAGTCAAAAGGCAGGATTGTCCACTCTCACTTTTCAACCAGGCTGTGACCAAATAAAACGAAGGAGTGAAAAAAAGGCATTGATCCACGCTGCGATTATTTGCTCCATTCCTGAACTGTACCAATGTCTGGTCATGCAAGAGTGAGCAAGACATCCCTTGATAAAGGTTAACAGGAAAAGGAAAGGGAAGTGAAAGAAAAGCGGAAGGAGGAGAACGGCAGCTGGGTCCCTGCCCTAAAGGAGCGCATAATCCAGAAACTAACTAGTAGCTGGTGCTGGGTGGCTTCAGAAGAACCATGCAAATTCTGGCAACAGAAAACAGTCATAGGAAAGTATAGCATCAGCAAGGTCTAAGAATCAAAGGGGGAGATGGGAGTAACAAGGAGAGACCACTGTAAGGAGATCTGGCTGTCCTTATCCAGACAGGATGCAAATCCAGCATCACAATTAGTGGCCATCCAGCCCTGCTGCACCTGCGGAGAGGAGAGGCAGCAGGAAGCAGTTGGGATCTCCCATGACGTGTTCTTACCAAAAATATTTAATGGAAGTTAATCAGGTATCTAGAACTGAAAGTAGCTGAGAGGAAATACAGGGCATAAAGGAATATCCTAGGAAAACCCGTGATGAAACCACCCAGAAAATCCAGAACATGGACACTCCACAAGACTAATGGCCTGATCTAGTCAAAAATTCAATACCTTAAAATTTAAAAATGTGGAAGACAATTCATATTAGAAGTTCCAAAAGCATATCAAATGCAATGAGTGGTCTTTATTGAATTCTGGCTTGAAAAGGGAAAAAAAAAGTATAGAAGTTGTGAGCCAGGCGCAGTGGCACATGCCTGTAATCCCAGCAGCTCGGGAGGTGGAGGCAGGAGGATCACAAGTTCGAGACCAGAGGCAGTCTGTGTAATTTAGCGAGACCCTGTCTCAAAAGTAAAAAAATGGGCTGTGGATGCAGCTCAGTGGTCCAGCACTTGCAAAGCATGCAGGCACGAGGCCCTGGGTTCAACCCCCAAGTACCACAAAAAAAAAAAAAAAGTATAGATGTTGGTGGAAAATTTGGGGAAACTGGATGGTGAAATAGTTATTAGAAAATTACTGTTAATTTTGTTAAGGGGATTAAATGGCATGATGTCTATTCATAACCGATGTCTTTATTTTTCGAATATACAAACTAAAGTGTTGATGAAGTGTTCTAATGATTTCAATTCAATTGAAACAAACATCACACAATGCTTAAAAATCCCTGAATATCAGAGGTGAGTACATGTGTGTTCACTGTAATATGTTTTCAACATATTAAGAAATGTTTATAATTAAAAAGCTTAATAAACCTGAGAAAGGTTGGTGCAGATAATTTATTTTTTAGTTGAAAACACAGCAGAATTTTTGTACCATATAAAAGGTAAAGAATTTTCTGAGTATTAATTGTTTTAATTAATTATCTTCTTATAGAAGTTTACCCCTAAACACTGGAAATTACCTAAAGAGGTATATGACTTTACATTCATGCTTGCTTTTGAAATATGCATTTAAGATCTAAAAGTGATGCTCCCTTCTGGAGTTCCCCAAGCTGGCTCCATTCAACCCAAAGCAAAAAGGATCTGTTCAGGACAAAGTGAAACAGGACCTATATCAAGGCAAAGGACATTAAGCATGAGTTTGAAGCCTATATGTAAACATCCAGTCCTGGCACATGCCTATTTTCCTAGTAGTTCAGTAGGCTGAGGCAGGAAGATCATGAGTTCGAAGCCAGAAGCAGCCTGGGCAACTTAGCAAGACCTTGTCTCTATAAAAAAAAGAAAAAAAAAATCCAGACAAGGTGGCACATGCCTGTAATCCCAGCAACTCAGAAGGCAGAAGCAGGAGGATCACAAGTTTGAGGCAGCCTTTGTAATTAGTGAGATGTTGTCTCAAAATAAAAAGTAAAAAATGGGCTAGGCATGCAGTTCAGTGGTAGAGCACTTGCAAATCATGTGTAAGTCCCTGAGTTCAACCACCCAGTCCAGCAAAAAAATAAAATAATAATAATAATAATAATAAAATATTAAAACAAACATTTTTAAAAATCAGTAGGGGTACAGCTCAGTGGTAGAGCACTTGCCTAGCATGCATGAGGCTCTGGGTTCAACCCCTGCCCTGCCCTGTACTGAAAGGGAAAAAAAAGGAAATATCCAGTTCTTAATTTGGCCAAACTCATTGTATTAGTCAGCTTTCCATCACTGTGGCAAAACACCTGAGGTAATCAACTTATAAGGAAGAAAGGTTTAATTTGGCTCACAATTTTGAAGTTCCAATCCATGACCAATTTTCCCTGTTGCTTTTGGGCCTGTGGTGAGGCAACACATCATGGAGGGTATGCATAGCTGAGAAATCCGCTCCCCTCATGTATCCAGGGAATACAAGAGACAGGGTCCTTATACCGCCTTCAAAGGCACACCCTCAATAACCAAAGGACTTTCCACTAGGCCTTGCCTTTTAAAAGTTCCACCATCTTCCAATAGTGCTTCCCTGGGACCACACCTTTAACACACTGGCCTTTGGGGGACGCTTATGCAAACCCATAGCAGTCATAATCTCACATTCTCAATAATGAACACTACTATATTTTTTCCCTTAGAAGAAAGGAAAGTAAATTGGAAAGGCAATGTGAGAATCAAAATCTACCACAGAACATTCTCACCACTGAGATAAAAGCAAAGGACAGCACAATAGAAGGGGCTCTTTTCTCTTTTCCTTTAGAGGGATTTGATAATATTAAAGTCTATCATATTAATTCAAGTCCTGTAGCTGAAAGCTATTCCAAGTGTTATTTTCCTTCCATAAACCTGTGAACTCAAGCTTGGCAAATGTCTCACTAGCTTCAAATTTTGCTATCTTCTTCACTGTAATTATTTGAGATCAAAGCATCCTTGTATATCCATACACATAATACTGTCTTCTCTTGTACTTAGAACAGTGGACATTTCCTAAACCATCACTTATTCAAATAATCCTGATTCTTTGTCATGTTGTTGTTGTTGTTGTTGTTGTTGTTGTTAGGTGCCACCAAGTCGGTATCCAACTCATAGCGACCCTCTGTACAAAGGGGAAACACTATTGTCAGTGCTTCTCTGCTGTTCATAGGGTTTTCAATGGCAGATTGATTCCTGGGAGGGGGTTGCCAGGTCCTTCTTCCAAGCCTACAGCTTCTGGTGTTCCCAGGCGGTCTCCCATCCAGGTACTAACCAGGCCCGACCCTGCTTAGCTTCCGAGATCTGATGGGATCGGCTGCCACAGGGCTACAACTGCAGGCATTCTTTGTCATAAATCTCCAAAATTCTTATTTCAACCCTGCAGTGTACTGCAGTATATTTCAACCCTGCACTGTACCGCAATATACTGCAGTATATTTAGATCAACAGATCTAAGTATTTTACATGAAACACAAGAAAAATTAAATGGAAATAAATAAGAACGTCATGCAATGACCTTTCTGGAGATCTCAAATCAGAGTTGTGACAAAAGTTCCAAAATAACTGTCATATCTTTTCCATTCCTTCCACTCAGATTCTTCTTTTCCTTTTCCAGAAATATTGCACAAACAAGGGCCATATCACACTTCTCCCCATTCTCCTCTGTGGCTTTGAAACCAGGTAAGAGGACACAGGTGTGGTCAGAGCCAATTCTACCTAACTTTTCCAGGTAGAGGAAGGTTTTGCAGAAAGCTGGGCTCATGTTAGCACTGGGCAGCTCCAGCTTACATATGGCCCTGGCAGGGGCAGACATAGGCTCTTTAGTGTCCCAGCCTCAGACAACCCTTATATAACTTTGCATCATGATAACAGCAAGACAATAAGTCTGAATTGTAGGGGCTGCAGGCGATTTGCCCCTGTACTTTCCCGGGGACCTGGGCCTCTCCCCAGAGCATCCAGCACACAGCCTGGCAGAGTGTCCTGAACTACAAGAATTCCCTGCTACATAGCTGCAAAGAACATCAACCACATGGAAGCAACTTCATCTCAGAGACACCTGAGAAAGATAAATGGGATGAGAAAAGGGGCCTGGAGGAAACAGTGAACTCAGAACGCGAACACGTAAAGAACCAAACCTGCCGTTCCTGAGAGCCGGCAGGTCAGAGTCAGGCTCGGGGTTAGGCACACCCTCTCCAGCGGGTCTGGCGTGACCTACCTGTCGTAAGTCCAGAGTGATCGTGACCCAGTGATACTCTCTCCCATTCTGAATGCTCGGACTTTGCCACCAGTTATTGGTGCCATCGATCGCATGTGATATTGGGTGACGTTCTGTTAAAAGAAAATAAAAGCATGAGTTCCTCTCAGCTTTGGCTTTCAATTCTGGAACTTCTAAACTCAGTGGCAAAGAATAGCAGTCAAGGTGAGCACAAGGTTCATGGCATCCTAACAGAAGTCTTCTGGTATGCCGGAAAGTATAAATTCCCATTGAGGGGGCTGGGTGGTAGCCCACGGGGAGGCACTGGGTTCAATCCCCAGCACCCACAGAAGTTAAATTAAATTAAACAGAAAATCCCCACAGGTGCCTCACTAGAGCAGAAGGAGCTGCCCTTACCTCTAGGGTTCGCACTGCTGCTGTCACAGACCCGGCACTGGGCGTGTCGCGCAGGGCGCCCGGGCACATGCTCCACCAGTTTGCAGAACATCTCAGGCCCCTTCTCGCCACAGGTCGCATTGGTGCTGATGTGGGCATTGCTGGCCAGATTGAGGATGGCAGGGAACAGGCCTGAAAGTCAAGATGCACCAAGTTAGCTGAGCCCCCAACTCATTTCATAGGTAAACTAAATAGACCGGAAATCCAAATGCTGAAGGAAGGAAGCCTTACACAAAGGCAGGACACTCGGAGTGGCTTCAGGTTTCACTGCCAGGACAACCGGGGACAAGCAAAACTCATATATGAAAAAAACACAGAAGACTGATTGTCGGAGGTGAATAGAGACTATGAAAGGAGGAACATGGGGATTTTCTGGAGTAATAGGTTCTATATGTTGACTACAGTGTGGGTTTGCCAGGTACACACCCTTGTGAAAAATATCATCAGATGAGTACAGCTAAGATCTGGGTAGATCTGGGAGTTTTGCTACATGTGAATTTTACCTCAAATAATAAAAAAGAACCATAAATATCAATGTGCATGCTGAAATGTTTCAGAATGAAGGGTCATTATGCCTTCAATTCATTTTAAAATGCATCAGAAAATAAGCTGGGTTGATAGAGAGATGAATGTGGATAGATGGTTGATAAAGAAAATGGAATAAAATGTTAATTGCAGAATCTAGGTGGGAGAATAGGTGTTCACTGTATAATTCTTTCTACTCTTCTGATGGAAGTTTCATAATAAAATGTTGGGGAATAGGTTTTAAAGAGAATTTTCAAATATACACGCCGACAAAGGAAATTCTCACTCCCTTCCTTTAGAAGGCCATATATTCTATATTTCCTTTGTTCCAGTTGCCTCCCTCTGATAGGATTTACAAGGTCTTTCTTGTAATTATCTAAGTTTTTTTTCTCTCTTTTTCTCCTTCTTTCTTTTCTCTCTCATTACCACTTTAGAACACAAAGATCCAATTTTCAAAATTCTCTTCAACCCGCTACTAATCTTTGCCTTTGTGTAGCCCCTTTGTCTTGACTGATTTTATCTTTAAGCAGCTGGGACCAGTACCAGTTCCAAGCTATTCAGAAAACCATTTTTGCCTGACTCTGAGACAGTGTCTCCAGTAGGTTCTTAGAGATTTAACTTTATCTTGGTAAAAAAAAAAGATAATAGCAACAAAGGTTCTATAAAGATCCAGAAATTACAGTGTACCTGGGATGGAGAGACAGTCTATATGAATGGACATTGTAAACAGGCAGAGAGGGCACTAGAAGGGTCTTAGCTTAGTGGGTTTTTCTAATTTACTAGAACTTGATCTTCAAAGATCATAGAATATAATATTTTCTTTGTAAAAATATACAGTCAATACTATTTCTGAAATGTTTATTTTCCAGTGATATTTGAAATTGCACAGCATAATTTTAATTATATAGGAAGAATTCATCCTGGATAGGGTGGTGTTCACCTGTACCCTCAGCATACTTGAGAGGCTGAGGCTGGAGGACGGCAAGTTCAAGGCTAGGTGGGGCTTCACAGTGAATTCCAGGCTAACCTGAGGTAGACAGTGAAACCTTATCACAAAGAAAAGAAGAGAAAAGAAAGGAAACGAAAAGAGAAGAAAGAAATTCATCCCTTGAATTTCTGTTTTTAGGTATTGCTTAATGATATTTTTGGTTACAAATATTTTAACCATTTAAATGATAAAACAAAATGATAACTTTTATAAGAGTAGCTACATTAAAAAAAAACTCATTGTTGTTGTTAAGTGCTGTCAAGTCTGTGTTCAACTCATAGTGACCCTAGGTACAACAGGCAAAACAGGATTGTCAGTGCTTCTCTGCTATTCATAGGGTTACCAACGGCTGATAGTGCTTTGGGAGTGGGTTTTTGGGTCCTTCTCCCAAGCCTGCAGCACCTGGTGTTCCCAGGAGGTCTCCCATCCAAGTACTAACCAGGTTCGACCCCATTTAGCTTCCGAGATCTAACAGGTTTGGAAGCCAGAGCAGTATGGCTGCAGGTCAAAAAGCTCACTAGGTACCTGTAAAAAACTGATCAGGTAGTCTTTCAAAGACTTCATGTGAAACAGAACTAGCCTACTAACAGTTCTACCATAAGAGAAGGAACCTGCTCAAGTCAGTCCCAAAACTGATCTTGAGGTCCTGATCCTCCTGTCCTGGCCTCCTGACTGCTGGCACTACCGGTGTTCACCACTCCTGGCCAAAGGGTTTTCTTATTTAATTAAAAGGAGTATAAAATGCTTTATGAAGAACCAGATGAATCATTATGTCTAATTATGCAGTTTCCAAAATTATTATTTTTATCAACCAATAGTTAGACACTTACATTTTATTTGATGATATAGCTCCTAAAATGACATGTAAATTCTTGTGCATTGTACTTGCCAAGAAGCAGCAGCTAATATTTATTGTTTAGTACTGAGATTAAAAAATACTGGTGCCCACTTTTATAACCATAGTATTCCAGTAATCTTGTTCAAATTTTTCTTAGGAGCTAACAATTCAAACTATGACATGCTTTTAAATTGTTGTGCTTTGCCCAAACAGCCAAAATGGCATTTTCTAGTTCTGTATCCCAAATACACATTAAGATCTGCAGTACAATTAACTCTATTCATTCCCTTCACCATGTCTGATCAATCAAGGAAAGCAAGCTGAGGATACAAGAACTGATCTAAGAATGCACTTCTCTAGCCAGGTACATAACAGATGTTAATGGTGTCCCCCCCTTTCTCTTTACTTGCCCCCTGGGGTTGCTGGACATCAAGATAATATCCCATTTCCTACACAGAGCTCCCTCCCACTCTGGGGAGCTGCCAGGGTCGTGACTTATTGGGAGAAAGAGGGAGGGGATGGAGGAGGCCAGGTGGTCACAGTGCCTCCACAGACTCTGGCACTGGAGTCTTTCATGTGATTATTGTTAGGTGCTATAGAGTCAGGTCCAACTCTTTTCAGTGGCTGACTGTTTTGAGATTGTTTTCAGGAGTGGACTGCCATATCCTTCTCCAATTTTTGCAGCACTAAGGATCCAACCTGGGTCCTCAGAAAGTGGAGAGCAGTACTCTACCAACTGAGCTAAACCCCAGCTTTGAGTCTTTGCAGAGTTACCAAGAAAATGTAGCTCACATCTTTTGAACATAAATAGACGATCATTTTGGTGAATAATATCTCAATTGTAGTAACCAGTATCAGGTAGTTCTTTGCGGTAAGCAGGTTGAAAAGATCTCCCATTTGGGTGTGGGAGTGCAGCTCAGTGGTAGAGCACTTGCCTAGCTCGCACAAAGTCCTGGGTTCTATCTCCCGCACCACCACCAACAACAAAATTCCCATTTTTCCTCACTTTGCTGGTATTCTACAATACTGTTTTTTGTTGTTATTGTTGTTGTTGTTGTTTGTTTGTTTGTTTTTCGGCACTTGGGGGCTGAATCCAGGGCCTCACGTGTGCCTTGCAGGTGTTCTACCACTGAGCTGCACCCTAGCCCATGTTTTACTTTTTATTTTGAGACAAGGCCTTCCTAAGTTACACAAGCTGCCTCTGGGCTTGAACTCGTAACCTCCTGCCTCTGCCTCCCAAATCACTGGCATTATAGGCAGGCACCACCATGCTCAGCTCTTCTACATGTACTTTTAACAAAAAGAAATCTAAACTGCTTTGCTAGCATGGCTGTGCAGAAAAACCTTTAAATGATTAATTTCATAAAAATACTCAGGTTGTCATTCACTAAAACTAAATCTTCCTTCTCAGAGAAGCTAGTATTTGAAAAAATGTCTTCACAAAAAATTATGTCTTACATATGAAGTATACTCTCATTTCATAAAGTTATTATTACTCCTAGTTGTGTGGGGCCACATCCCTAGAAGATGAAAGAAAGTTGGAGACAGGTACTATTGTAAAAAGAATATTTTTGGAAAAGCCCTTCAGTTTGCCCAATCATTTCAAAGCTAATGAAGTATTTCAACACAGGGCAACACCATGAGCACCAAGCCGGAGGAGGGATAGGAAATGGAAGAGTAAGAAAGGCCATTAGGACCAAACCTCTACAGAAAAGAAAGGTTTGTTTCTATGCTTAAACTTTATTGAAGGCAGAAGGAAGGCTGCAGCATGGCACATGTGTGACACTGTTTTCCCATTGCCAAGTCATGCACTTAATGGATGAAACAACATGTTTCTGTTGAGAGATATTATTTATTCTAGTTACAGTTTCCACAATTCTAATTTGGACCCTTTTCTCCCATTCAGGCCACATAACAGAATCGTTCCTCCACTGATGCATTTAACCAGGAGGTAAAGACTTTCTTACTCCAACTCCACCAAGCATGAAATAAATTCCTCCTCATTCACCACTTGCCTTTGTTTTCAGCTCAATTTCTTTGTATCCTGAGCATACTTGGCCTTTTAAAATGCATTTCAGAGCCATGTTAATCTACTGGAAAATTCTCTTATTAACAGGTGAAAAATTGCCACTAAGTTGAAGGACAACAATGCTACCATATAATTACTACAGCTTTATCTGAGACATTTATAGATAGTTTAATAATTCATTATCTACAGCCATACCACCCTGGCGTCAGATCTCAGAAGCTAAGCAGGGTGGGCCTGATTAGTCCTTGAATGGGAGACTACCTGGGAATCCCGGGTCCTGTAGGCTTGGAAGAGAGACCCAGCGGCCCACTCCTGAAACAATCAGCCATTGAAAACCCTATGAACAACAGAAAAGCACTGACATAGTGCTGAGCATGGCACAGTGTCGAGGAGTGTCTCTTCGGTTGTACATAGGGTCACTATGAGTTGGGCCTGGCTCAATAGCACCTAACAACAAATAATGAGCTTTTCTCAGCACAGTATTATTTTCCTACCTTGAAAATCAATTATCTAAAACTTTGAGCTGATTGTAATTTCTTCATCAATATTTTTCAAATGACTCAAAGCCAATGCTTTAGACTCTCAGTTGTGTATAATTGATTGTGTGTGTGCGTGTGTGTGTGTGTGTGTGTGTGTGTGTTTCCATTTTGGAAAACAACAAGTTTTCTGAGTTCCATACAACATTGTATTTATCTAATGTATACTCAAAATCAATGTTATAGTCTTCAAAGAAAATGATTTATAATTATTACCTAAAGGATTCAAGTCATTGTTTTCAGATTATATTTTTTCCAGAGTGAAATAAAAGATTATGAATATTTTATGAATATTTTATGTAGTTGAATAATCAAAGTGGCTTCTGGTGTCTGGACTTTTTATCATGTAAAATAATCAAAGCTACTAAATTCAATTCATGGAGAAATCCAGGAAAAGTAGGAATTTAAGTTTCTACATCGAAAAGTTTGTGGCTTTTTAAAGCATTCCAATGCATATTGTTCTCTATTTGCCTGATGCTCACTACTTTAATCTTACCTTTTTACTCAATAAACATTGGAAACGTTGGGTATGAGAAATAAAGTATTCAGTTTCTCAGCACTCTTGGAAACATTACCGTGGCCTTATTGAACAACAAAAACAGCACCTCTAACAACTACAACGACCTTACTCAGTGAGAAATCCTGGAAGCATTTCATAATACCCCAGGATAAAGTATTTTAATAACATTGTATTCTAGGTTCATGATATGAAAGTATTTTAATGGCATGGCTTTTAGGAGGATGTGTGAATTCCTATTTAGTAACATATAAATGCATTACACATATGAGTCACAAAAAGCAGGCCAGAATTCCCACGGAGCTCAATGAACTTTTCCTAAGAACTTCTCAAATGCAAAACACTACTCCAGACCCTTCCCAGGACACAAAGATGAATGATGGAGGGCTGTCTCCATGGCTCGCACAATCAGAGGGCAAGACAGGCAAAATACTCACAAATTTTGCTAAGCATGATATTTAAAATGCAGAATTATTTAAAAATAGGTTAAAAAAGAGATTCTAGAGCAAGAAAACTAGTTAGGTAGGATCCAGGCAGACACAAAGTCTGTGTCATTACTTAGAGACAGGAACACATTCTGAGAAGCACATTGCTGGGCTATTTTGTCACTGTGTCAACAGCATAGACTATATTCACACTAACCTAGACGGAACAGGTCAGTCACTGGACAAGGCCCCTCCTGGAACATGGTACACTGTTTCACAGTCAGGTTTTTTCTTTTTATTTATTTATTTATTTATTTATTTATTTATTTATTTATTTATTTAGTGGTACTGGGGTTTGAAGCCAGAGCCTCACCCTTGCATGCTCTGCAAGTGCCGGACCACTAAGCTGCACCCTCCGCCCAATTTTTTAGCTTTTGAGAAAGGGTCTCGCTAAATTACACAGACTTCCTCTGGTCTCAAACTTGTGATCCTCCTGCCTGTGCCTTCTGAGTCACTGGGATTACAGGCGTGCGCCACCGTGCCTGGCTAGGTTTTTTTTTCTTATGAGTGTAAGGAATTATACTCTAAAATAACTATAAAAAGCGTAGTAAATACATAAGCCAGTAACACGGTGGTTTATTATTGTTATCAAGTGTTGCACACTAGACACAATTGCAGGTGCTGTACTCTCATAATGCAGATAGCACCCTAGTCTTGTTTACGCCAGCATCACCACAAATCTGTACTATCTGGGGCTATGAAGTCATGATAGCTACAATACAGGGATTTTTTCAGTTCTACTAATGACCTGGGGACCACTGTCCTATTACTAGCTGAAATATCATCCTATGGTGCATGACTGTAAAGGGCAGGTGGTCAGATGGATAGGTCTAGGGTCCTTCAATGGCTCTTCCCATTGGCTCAGATTGATTCCAATTTCCTACCTCTTTGCACCTTTCATATACCCACTCATGCCTACTCGTCCTTCAAGCCAAGCTCAGCCCCTTCCAGGACTCCAGGCTAATGTAAATCTCCCTTCTGTGTCTGACCTTAGGTCAACATGCCCCACTACTGCACTACATTTACACAGAGATCACACTCAACTGACCAGTCAGCCCAATTCTTCTCCCCCAGTATCCCGCTCCAAAAACTAAAGACGTCTCCTGACTCATCAGTCTGACAGCTCCCTCCAGGCAGGAGCCCTGTCCTACCTGCCCTGAGTCCAGCATCTGGCCCAGGTGAATGTCTGCCAACACCTAAATGAAAGAGTAAGTAGATGAAGGAGGGAATGTTCTCTTACTCATGGATCTAAATGCACATAACTCAGTGTCTAAAATCCAGACCCGCATCCTGGCTCTAGCACAAATTGCCTCTCTTTGGGTAAGCCGACCTCTCTGAGTCTCTATTTCTTCAACTGTAAATATCTCCATGAGTCCTTTTTCCTGAGATGCTGTGATGCTCGAATTCTACTTTAACAGACTATCAGACAAATTTGGCCTCCATTCCCTCTCTTGCTGTTTGGAAAACAAGATAATAAAAGCTTTTCTCCATTCAGTCAGCTGAATAGTAAAGTGAAGTGGATATGGTCATTCTTTGATCTTCTTGGAATAAAGAACCAAACAGAAACATAGAGTGGTACGATTATCCTTTGCTTCTTTGCACTTCACATTGAAGTTGACCTTTTCATTAAAAAAAAAAAAAAAAGAATTTTCCATCAAATGTCTTGTTCTCACTTCAAAAGGATGACAAAGATGCTATAATGAGGGGAGTTTCGATAGGAGTCTCAAGTTCTGGTTTATACAGCTCAAGTCAAATTCAAGTTTTCCAAGTCTTTAAATACATGTCTTTGTAAGTGAAAATTCCAATTTGTTTTTGTTTTGTTTTATTTTTTATTTTTGGAGATTGGATCTCCTTGTATAGCCCAAGCTAATTTGGAACTCACTATATAGCCCAGGCTGGCCTCAAACTTAAGATTCTTCTGCCTCAGCCTGCTGACTGTTGGGATTACAGGTGTGTGTTCGTCACCACAGCAGCCTAAAGTTCTAATTCTTTTTTCTTTTCTTTTCATGGTACTGGGAATTGAATCCTGGGCCCTGCACATGTTTGTCAAGTATTCTACCACTGAGCTACATACCCAGGCTAAACTTCCAATTCTTAAGGATCAGATTTTATCCCTATATTCTCTCACAGAAATGTCTGAATAAGGCATGGAACACAGACAAGAAAGTCCATATTTAGAATTCACACCTTAAGATGCACTGGAAGATAAATAAGTGATATTCTGTGATGCCGTGGCTTATAAAGCCGGAGACCCCTCTGAGGTTGGCTTTGCTTCTTGTCCACACTGACAGCCACAGCTCTTCCTTACTCTCACCTTTCCCTGAGAAGTGTAAAGTCTACACTGTGGAGTTATTTCAAAACTGGAAGTTCTAGCAAGGCACCGTGGTACACTCATGGTAATCCCAGTGAGTCAGAAGGCAGAGGCAGGAGGATTGTGAGTTCGAGGCCAGAGGCAGCCTGGGCAACCTAGCAAGCCCCAGACTCAAAATAAAATGAAAAATAAAAAAGAGAGGCTTGAGGAGCCTCTCAGGTAGAGTGTTTGCGTAGCATGCACAAGACCCTCAGTTTGACCCCCAATACTGCAAATAAAAAAAGAGCCTGGAAGTTTCTACATAATATGCACATTTAGTGTCTAACCTGTATGTATCCAAGCTTGAAATGTTAATCCTAATCACAAGTTTTGTATCTACCCCACTAAAATCCACATTCTATCAGGGTCTCCAGAGCCTCATGAAAGGTGACATTGGTAAGGCATTGTGACACAGGGGAGTGCTGGGTTGGAATATACGTGGCTCCTCTTGTGATGTACTGTTTGTATATAAAGCACAGCAAGGAGAGGTCCACAGGGTTGACTGAAAACGTCCATTGGCACCAAGAACTCTGTGCTTCTACTGAAGAGCAGTGAGAAGGGAGTTAGTGGAGAGGAGGAGGCCAAGGTGGGGACAGGGGTGGCTCTGTTAGTCTCCTGTCCACTCCTCCTCTCCATGGACCTCTGGGACAAAGGCGCCCAGGAGGTCCATGGCTTCCTGTCCAGGCATACTGAGAAGGTGAGAGTGGGGAGGACAAGCCATGAGCAGATGTCCTCAGTGACACAACCAGGGAGCCTGGAGCAGCAGCTGCCTTCAGCTCAAAGGCCCCCAGGTGCTCGATGCATCTAGACAGCCCAGCTGGGAGGTCAAGGCCCTCGGAGGAAAACAGAACCCTGATGGTACCTCTAAACCGCCCCCTCTGGGTCATGAAGCCATGCTCATCAAATGCAGGTTGGCTTCACATTTCTTACAGCCCGTGCCGCAGCATCTCACCTTCAGGGGCCCATTCCTTCTGAACACCGAGGACTACGGGAACACAAGGAAGGAGTGAGGGGTGGAGAGGGAAGGTTTATGCTGAAGTTATTTCCAGCAGTGTGTCCCGGACATCCTCAAAAGGTACTGATAAGCTGGTGGAGAATTCATCCTGACTCAAATCTTTGCCCCAGAGAAAACAATACAAATATGCTGGCATATAATAAAGTGGGTACATTTAAGAATTAAGTATATGTTCCAATAACATGTACAAGTTATAGCATCAAAATAAAACTACTAAAGTAAGCTTGACAAAATCTCATGTAAAAATGTAAGATGCCACATAAACACAACAGAATAAAACTCCACTTCATTTATGAAACAGAAGACACTACTCCATGTAACTGGCTATGTCTGCCTGATTTGATTCATGGGTCTTCTTCTTTTGTTTTCCTTACACTGAATGTCTGTGGGGTACATATTATGTATGCAATAATATAAGTAACCCCCACACGTCTATCAGTTTGCCGCACTGTGGGGGCTTGTGTGTTGCGATGAGGCTGAAAGCTCTGCCACTGGAACCTCAGATATGAGTGAGGTTACCCATGGTGGACAGGTTTTCAGCTGAGCTTCCAGACTAAGATAGACTAGGCAGTAGGACCTGGCGAACCACTCCCAAAACAACTAGCCATTGAAAACCCTATGGATAGCAAGGAAACACTGTCAGATATAGTGCCGGAAAATGAGGCCCCCAGGTTGGAAGGCACTCAAAAGACTACTACGGAAGAGTTGCCTCCTCAAAGTAGAGTCTACGGTGATGACAGAAATGGAGTAAAATCCCAGGGACCTCCATTTGCTGATGTGGCACAACTCCAAATGAGGAGAAACAACTGCAAATATCCATTAATAATTGGAACATGGAATGTATGCAGTATGAATCTAGGAAATTGTTGTTGTTGTTGTTAGGTGCTGTCAAGTCATGTCCGACTCATAGCAACCCTCATAGGGTTTTCAATGGCAGATTGTTTCGGGATTGCCTTGGGAGTGGATTGCCAGGTCCTTCTCCCATTTTTGCGGTGCTGGGAATTGAACTCTGGACCTCAGAGACTGCAGCGCAGCGCTCTACCAAATGAGCTAAATCCCAGCCCCCTAGGAAAATTAGAAATCATTAAAAGAGAAATGGAGCGCATAAACATTGACATTCTAGGCATCAGTGAGCTAAAATGGACTGGCATAGGCCATTTTGAATCAGACAATCATATGGTCTACTATGCTGGGAATGATAAACTAAAGAGAAATGGGGTTGCATTCACCATCAAAAAAGACATTTCAAGATCTGTCATGAAATACAATGTTGTCAGTGATAGAATAATATCCATACGCCTACAAGGTAGGCCAGTTAATATGACTATTATTCAAATTTATGCACCCAACACTAAGGCCACAAATGAAGAAAGGGAAGACTTCTATCAGCTTCTGCAATCTGAAATAGATCAAACATGCAATCAAGACATACTGATAATCACTGGTGACTGGAATGCAAAGGTTGGAAACAAAGAAGAAGGCTCACTAGTTGGAAAATATGGTCTTGGTGACAGAAACGAAGCTGGAGAGCACATGATAGAATTTTGTCAGACCAATGACTTTTTCATTGCAAATACATTTTTTCAACATCATAAACAAAGACTATACACATGGACTTCACCAGATGAAACATTGTTGTTGTTGTTGTTGTTGTTAGGTGCCATCCAGTCAGTATCCAACTCATAGCGACCCTCATAGGGTTTTCAATGGCTGAGTGTTTCGGGATTGCCTTGGGAGTGGATTGCCAGGCCCTTCTCCCATTTTTATGGTACTGGGAATTGAACTCGGGACCTCAGAGACTGCAGCGCAGCGCTCTACCCACTGAGCTAAATTCCGGCAGACAGAACATACAGGAATCAAATTGACTACATATGCAGAAAGAGACAATGGAAAATTTCTATACAAAATGTGAAAACAAGACCACGTGCTGACTGTGGATCACACCATCAACTTCTCATAGGCAAGTTCAAACTGAAGCTGAAGAAAATTAGAACAAGTATATGAGAGCCATGGTATGAACTTGAGTATATCCCACCTGAGTTCAAAGACCACCTCAAAAATAGGTTTAATGCATTAGACACAAATAATAGGAGACCAGAAGAGTTGTGGCATGACATAAAAGATATCATTCAAGAAGGAAGCAAAAAGTTCTTAAAAAGACAAGAAAAAAAAGAAAAGACCAAATTACATGTCAAAAGAGACACTGGACCTTGCCCTGGAACATCGAGCAGCTAAAGCAAAAGGAAGACATGATGAAGTTAAGGAACTAAACAGAAGATTTCAGAAGGCAGCTCGAGAAGACAAAAACAAATATTATAATAACATGTGCAAGAAGCTGGAGGCAGAAAACCAAAAGGGAAGAACAC
>VMDO01023192.1:0-32022 GCA_007922755.1 Pedetes capensis
AAGAGTATTGTTAACCTGTAAAAATTATAAATTTAGTTTGGCAAATTTTATATACATTATAAAATAAGAAACAACTATTAAAATATTTATAAAGTAGTATCTATAAAATATTTGTAACATTTGCTTGAAAAATAATGTATAGATATTAGAGGTGGACTTTAGAATATTAATTATTGATCTATTTCTAATTATTGATCTAATTAAAGATAAATTTATACTTATTCTGTTGAGATTGAATTTTTCTTATGTATAACAACAACATAACTACTTAAGATAATGAGAGTTATAATGATACTGGTAACAGTATGAAATTGTTGTTTGTTGTTAGGTGCCCTTGAGTTGGTGTCCGACTTAAAGTGACCCTATGTACAACAGGTGAAACAGCATTATTAGTGCTTTTCTGGTATTCATAGGGTTTTCAATGGTTGATTTTTGGGGGGAGTGAATTGCCAGGTCCTTCTCCCAAGCCTACAGCACCTTGTGTTCCCAGGTAGTCTCCCATCCAACTTTTAACCAAGCCGACCATGCTTAGCTTCCAAGATCTGACGGGATTGAATTCCACAGCAGTATGTCTACAGGTTAAGAGTATTAATTCCATTTTATTAAATATTTTAATTAATATTAAGAATAGTTTGAACTATATTTTTAAGCCAATGCACTGTGGTGATAATATTATATGTGTGTATACATATATATATTTCCTTTTTTACTTTAGATATATAAACTTCTTTTAAATAATCATGAGCTGATTAAGCCACAAACTATTGATTCTCATCATGTACTTAAGCACACTAATATGTAATTTGGCAAATACAAGAGTAAAATGAGATATTTTGTAAATGTGCGGACTTTGTAACATGTTATGTTCAAATTTATGTATCTGAGAATTAAAGATAATTTATACTCAAATTTAAAAATATGAAAAATTAAAAGTGTTGGAGAACTTAGTTTGATTGCTTTACTAATAAAAGAATGTACTAAAAACTAATCTTTTTTAGGCCAGTGTATAAGCCATTTTTTAAAAATTATTATCCCATTTTCTAGTTAAATGAGATATTAGTGTAAGATTCAATTAATAAGTCATAAAAATATAAACTCCCACACTATAAAACTTTGTCCCATACCTCAAAATCATGATGTTTCATACAATAAAAGTGATGATTAAAAATACCAGCTCATTTGCTACTATTTCAATGTTTTTTATAATTAATTTCATAAATTGTTGTGAAGTGACCTCAAGTCACTGTCTTACTCATAGCCACCCTATTTACAACAGAAAAAACAGTTTTGTTAGTGCTTCTGTGCTATTCATAGGGTTTTCAATGGCTGATTGCTTTCTGGGAGTGGATTGCAGAGTCCTTCTCCCAAATTTCATAAATAGCAAAGACTTATTTCTTCTAATCTATCACTAGGATCACTAGGAAATTGGATGAAAATCACCTTATACAAATTAAAATTTGCTCTAATTATTTTATAGTCTAAGAATATCTTAACTATAGTAAAAATCATATTAAATACATAAATTAAATCTACTTTATTCTTTTATTTAATTCTATAGAAATTCATATCTTGCTTGAACTGCGGTGACACCTTGTGGCTTAAAATGTTTTGTTTTTATATGTAAATCATTATTTCTCTTCAGTACCAGGTTTTAAAGCAGGTAGTTTTCATTCAAGAAAATTCCATCAGCTCAAACTCTTCAAAAAATCACTAAATGATAGGCAAACAAAATATTAGGAATAATTGACAATAAACAACTTTCATGAACCTTGATGCTGTAATTTGTTTCACGAAACAGTAATTTGTTGTTTCACAAAACAATAATTTGACATATATGTCATTATTAAAATATTTGGATATGTAGAAAAATATGTAAAATATATTGTCACACTTCATTTCAACTTTAAGTTGTTGTTGTTGTTGTTAGGTGCCATTGAGTCAGTATCCGACTCATAGCGACCCTCTGTACAACAGGGGAAACACTATTGTCGGTGCTTCTCTGCTGTTCATAGGGTTTTCAATGGCAGATTGATTTTTGGGAGGGGGTTGACAGGTCCTTCTCCCAAGCCTACAGCTTCTGGTGTTCCCAGGCAGTCTCCCATCCAGGTACTAAACAGGCCTGACCCTGCTTAGCTTCTGAGATCTGACGGGATCGGATGCCACAGGGCTACAGCTTCAGGCTCAACTTTAAGAGCAGGTAGTAGATCAGCTAATTTATCAATATGAATTTTTAAAAAATTCTAAAGGTGAACCCAATATCTTCATTTAAACATTTTATTTTATTCTGCGAAATATATATATCATCTTTACAATGTATGGCCTTTTGTTTAATTCTATGAAGTATATATTGGTAAACAAATTGAAGTTGCAATTGCCTTAAACTTCTGTTTTCTTTAATTAGTTCAATATTTTCCAGATGGCTTCTGATTATTCTCACTGTTCCCCCAGGGTTCCATATTAAACACATTGAGTCACATCTTTAGGTTTTCAACATGAAACACAAATGCACCTCAAAAGCTCTTGCTACACGTCTTATTAAAATATAACTATGAACTGAACAATATATCTTGACTTAAATGTGTAAAGGACTGCAGTTTTAATTTGTAAAGAAATAAAATAATGGTTATACAAACATATACATGCACACACATAGATGTATAGCTATTATATGATGTTTAAAGTTAATTTAATTGGAAACTCATTTAAAATACAAAAAATACATTAATAGTTTAATTAATATGTATCTCAATCTATTCCTGTTATGTAATTGCTTAATTTTTAGAAAACTGTCCATTATACTAGGTATAATTTTGTCAATGGTCACAGTATTAGTGCAATCTGATTTCTACAATTGTGTTGTTACTTAGTTCAGGTTTTCTTCTACAGTTCCATGAGGAGTCTATGTGTTTTAATATCTAGCATTTGTTTGATATAAATGAAACTGATTAGTTATGTTTACTGAATCCCACTACAGAAAAATTTAACCACACCAAAGCCCTTATTTTGTGTGTCTCTAAAAGAATGCTTCACAAGTGTGGTGACTACTCAGTTAATTTTGCTACCTATTCTAGCTGATAACTGAAGGAGTGCATTTACCTTAGCATTTTTAAAGATTATTTACATGAGTTAATCCAAAAGTCTCCCCTTACTACAAAGAATATCATTAACTTTAACATAATCATAGGCAAATTACAAATATCAGTCAGATGTATTACTCAGACCATATCTATTCATTTATCACTGCTAGAATGTTCCTGAAATTTGCATGCATATTGACTAAGGACATAAATATGTTTGCTCAGATAAGAAGCTAGCATTTGTTGTTTTTGATATTTGAATAATGTATTTATTACTTTTATTACTTATTCTAAAAATACTCCTTACATCTAGAATTTATAAAATCATTTCTGAAAAGTTCTATACCCTGTGACTTTTAAAATAATTATTGCAGTGTATTTGATCATGAATTTTAAACAAATCATATAAATTCCTTCTGATGATAGTTGTTGTTGTTGTTAGGTGCCGTTGAGTCGTGTCCGATTCATAGAGACCCTCATAGGGTTTTCAATGGGAGAACGTTTCAGGATTCCCTTGGAAGTGGGTTGCCACGTCCTTCTCCCATTTTTGTGGTGCTGGGAATCAAACTCGGGACCTCAGAGATGGCAGAGCAGCGCTCTACCAACTGAGCTAAATCCCAGCCCATTCTGATGATATAGGGAGAAATAAAAATAATGAAAGGATATGAGTAATAGTAAGGTAGTTATTTTTGTTTTATCTATATTTTATTTTTTCTAGATTTATTGAGATATAATTCTCAAACAAAATGTATATATTCTGGGGCAGAGGTTTAGCTCATTCGACAGAGTGCTGCTCCACATTCTCTGATGATGGGGGTTCCATCCCCAGCACCACCAAAAGAGAGAAGTTCATGACAATCCACCCAAAACAATCAGCGGTTGAAAATCCCTAAGAAGGTCACTATGAGTTGGACAGGACTTAAAGGCATCTAGCAACAAAATGCTAAGAGTACAATGCAATGAGTTGATATGTGTGCATTGTAAAATGATTACCACAATAAAAGTAATTAATTCATCCAATACCACACAAACCAAACAATGTTACCTTATTTTATTTTGAGGACAGTGTTCTTTTCATATAGCAAATGGTATCGTAGAGAAATAATAACATTTTATTATTTGGATATTTTAGAAACATTATAGTTATAAGTTTTTCCAGAACTATTGATAATTTATGTTTTTAAAATTATGGTTTAATAGATAAGCAAACTGATGTTAAGATATGTCTTGCTTACAGTCATAAATCTTTTATGATTTTCAAAATATATTTTAACTTAAGTTGGTCTACCAAGAAACCTTGGGCTCATTCATTGTATATTGCTCAATTTCCTCTCATCATAATGACTTTTCCGTGGGATTAAAGTCCTAAAAATATTTAGAGGAATTCAGGTCAATCCTCCAATTATTATGTATGTCATTAGTCCTAACAATGATGAATTAAAATATTCTTAAATTACCAGACCGTTGTGAGACTAGTTAAATTTTAGCTTTTAAAGATCTCCTTACAATGTCTCAGATGTTGCCAAGGACTCAAAAATAATATATAGGCCAGGCATGGTGGCGCACACCTGTAATCCCAGCGGCTTGGGAGGTAGAGGCGGGAGGATTGCAAGTTCGAGACCAGAGGCAGTCTGAGAAATTTAGTGAGACCCTTTCTCAAAAAGTAAAAAAAAATGGGCTGGGGATGCAGCTCAGTGGTCCAGCACTTGCAGAGCATGCAGGCGGGAGGCCCTGGGTTCAACCCCCAGTACTGCAAGAAAAAAAGAAAAAAATATATATATAAATATCACACATGTGATGCATATTAAAGGCCTTCAAAGATATATTTGACAAATAATTTCCAATCATATGAAAATCATAGAAATCATTGTCGTATTTTCTTCTTGCAAATATAAATATTCTACACTTATGCATTTATTTGATATATCATGGATTTTACTAGAAAGATTTCTATTTTTATTCATAATAATAGCTTTTCTCCAATCCCACTAATATCACACATTAAATTTATATTTTACGTACATTAAAATAATAAGTGTAGATTAATTTGGATACTTTTATTTATTCTTTTCTTTGTTCATGCACATTGAAATGTGGTTTGGCAAGCCCTTCTCTTGTTAGGGAATACACATACATATGCACACACAGAAACACACAAACACATGGGGGGAGGGGAAAGGAAATGCTAAAGCTTGAGAAAGAATGAAATAAATGTGAAAATGAGGAACATCAAAAAGTAATGACAACAGGTACATGTAGCAGTTATATCACTGGAGGAAAACTAGAAAAGTTTACCAATAAATGAAAACAATTGCTTTTAAATTTTATGACTAATATAATGGATTTTCTAGAAAATGTTTGTTTGTTGTTGTTGCGGTTAGGTGCCCTCGAGTCGAGTCCGACTCATAGCGACCCTATGTACAGCAGATCGAAACACTTGCCGATTCTGTGCCAGGCAAACCATCTTATTTATGTTTAAGGCCATTGTTGCAGACACTGTGTCAATCCATCTGGTGGAGGGTTTTCCTCTTTTGCATTGACCTGCCACTCTCCAAAACATGATGTCCTTCTCCAGGGATTGATCTCTGCTGACTACATGTCCCAAATATGTAAGACACAGTTTGGCCATTCTTGCTTCCAAGGAGCACTCTGGTTGCACTTCTTCTAGGACAGATTTGTTGGTTCTTTTGACAGTCCATGGTATATTCAATAGACGTCTCCAGCACCACAATTCAAAAGCATCAATTCTTTTTCTGTCTCTCTTGTTCAATGTCCAGCTTTCACAACCATATGATGCGACTGAGAATACCATGGCATGAGTCAGATGCACCTTCCTCTTCAATGTGACATCTTTGCTTTTCAATATTCTAAAGAGATCTTTTGCCACAGCTTTTCCTGGAGAAATGCGTCTTTTGATTTCTTGAGTGCTGCTTCCACGGGTGTTGATTATCAAGCCAAGCAAAGCAAACTCTTGGACAACCTCAATCTTTTCACCATTTATTGTGAAGTTGCATGCTGACCTAGTCGTAAGGATTTTTATTTTGTTGATGTTTAGTCGGAACCCATATTGAAGGCTATGATTTTTGATCTTCATCAGTGTTTTATATCCTCTTCACTTTCAGCAAGCAGAGTTGTGTCATCTGCATAACACAGGTTGTTAATGAGTCTTCCTCCAATCTTAATGCTGCATGCTTCCTCATAAAGTCCAGCTTCTCAGAGTATTTGATCAGCATATAAATTGAAGAGATAGGGTGAAAGTATACAGCCCTGATGCACACCTTTCTCAACTTTATACCACTCAGTGTTTCCTTGTTCCTTGAACAACTGCCTCCTGGTTCATGTACAGATTTCTCATGAGCACAATTAGGTGCTCTGGTATTCCCATTTTCCGAAGTGTTATCCATAATTTGTTATGATCCACACAATCAAATGCCTTTGCATAGTCAATAAAATATAGATAGACATATTCCTGAAATTCTCTGGTTTCAGCTAATATCCACCTGACATCAGCAATGATGTCCGTGGTTCCCCGCCCTCTTCTGAATCCTGCTTGATTTTCTGGTAATTCCCTGTCTATATACTGCTGCAGTCACTTCCGAATGATCTCTAGTAGAATTTTGCTGGTGTGTGATATTAATGATATTGTCAGATAGTTTGCACATTCAGTTGCATCCCTTTTTTTGGGAATAGGCACAGATATGGATCTCTTCCAGTCAGTTGGCCAAGTAGCTGTCCTCCAAACCTGTTGGCACAAACATGTTAACACCTCCAGTGCTGCATCTGTTTGTTGAAACATCTCTATTGGTATCCCATCAATTCCTGGAGCCTTGTGTTTTGCCAGTTCTTTCAAGGCAGCTTCCACTTCATGCTTCAACACCATTGGTTCCTCTTCATATGCAACCTCTTGGAATGGTTGGTCATCTACCAGTTCTTTCTTGTACAATGACTCTGTGTATTCTTCCCATCTTCTTTTGATGTTTCCTGCATCATTTAATATTTTCCCTGTAGAATCTTTCACTACTGCCAATTGAAGCTTGAATTTTTTCTTCTCTTCCTTAAGCTTGAGAAACACAGAGCGTGTTCTTCCCTTTTGGTTTTCTGCCTCCAGCTCCTTGCACATGTCATTATAATATTTGTTTTTGTTTTCTCAAGTTGCCTTCTGAAATCTTTGGTCTTTTCTTTTTTCTTGTCTGTTTAAGAACTTTTTGCTTCCTTATTGAATGATATCTTTTATGTCATGCTACAGCTCTTCTGGACTCCTATCATTTGTGTCTAATGCATTAAACCTATTTTTGAGGTGGTCTCTGAACTCAGGTGGGATATACTCAAGGTCATATCATGGCTCTCATATACTTATTCTAATTTTCTTCAGCTTCAGGTTGAACTTGCATATGAGAAATTGATGGTCTGATCCACAATCAGCACATGGTCTTTTTTGACATTTTGTACAGAGCTTTTCCATTATCTCTTTCCACATATGTAGTCAATTTGATTCCTGTATGTTCCATCTGGTGAAGTCCATGTGTATAGTCTCCGTTTATGATGTTGAAAAATGTATTTATAATGAAAAGGTCATTGGTCTGAGAAAATTCTATCATGTGATCTCCAGCTTCATTTCTGTCACCAAGACCATATTTTCCAACTACTGAGCCTTTTTCTTTGTTTCCATCCTTTGCATTCGAGTCACCAGTGATTATCAGTATCTCTTGATTGCATGTTTGATCTATTTCAGATTGCAGAAGCTGATAGAAGTCTTCCCTTTCTTCATTTGTGGCCTTAGTGGTGGGTGCATAAATTTGAATAATAGTCATATTAACTGGCCTTCCTTGTAGGTGTATGGATATTATTCTATCACCGACAACATTGTATTTCATGACAGATCTTGAAATGTCTTTTTTGATGATGAATGCACCCCCCCTTTCTCTTTAGTTTATGATTCCCAGCATAGTACACCATATGATTATCTGATGCAAAATGGCCTATGCTGGTCCATTTTAGCTCACTGATGCCTAGAATGTCAATGTTTATGTGCTCCATTTCTGTTTTAACGATTTCTACGTTTCCTAGATTTATACTGTGTACATTCCATGTTCCAATTATTAATGGATGTTTACAGTTGTTTCTCCTAATTTCAGTCATGCCACATGTACAGATGGTGGTCCCTGTGGCTTTACTCCATTTCTGTTATCACAGTAGACTGTTCTTTAAGGAGGCAACTCTTCCCCAGTAGTCTTTTGAGTGCCTTCCAACCTGGGTGGCTCATTTTCCGGCCCTATGTCTGACAGTGTTTCTTTGCTATTCATAGGATTTTCAATGGCTAGTTGTTTCAGGAGTGGCTCGCCAGGTCCTACTCTCTAGTCTGTCTTAGTCTGGAAGCTCAGCTGAAAACCTGTCCACTATGGGTAACCTTGCTCATATCCAAGGTACCAGTGGCAGAGCTCTCAGCCTCATCGCAACACACAAGCCCCCCCAGTGTGGCATACTGACAGATGTGTGGGGGAGAAGATGTTTAGAAGTTTTAAAACATGACACATTTAGCAATCCATTTATATTTTACATCAATGACTCTGATTTTTCAAAAATAAGTCAGTTAATATAATTATGAGAAACAATATTATACTAAAAAGAATAAAGGCATAAAGCCAATATTTTTTCACATGTACAATCCTTTATAGTCAAAAAAGAAAAAAGACGTTATCTATATAACAGGATGTGTAAGACTTTGTATGAAAATAAGAAGGAACTGTTGAACTGAAGAAAAACATCTGTTAATTAATTTTTGGTCCAGTGCACACAGTTCTAAGTACCTTGATGATTCAAGTCAAAGACTTTATTTCTTTTTTAGCATCTGGGTATTTCAAGCAAAAGTCATAAGTAGTTTTATGTCTGAGTAACTTAAGAATTGGCATTGATAGCAACTTAGCCGATAATGAATTTTAGTGATAGGAAAATAAACTGATAATGTTTGTACTTATTAATTAAAATTAAATAACTTAGATTTGTTGTTAGGTGCCATCCACTCGGGTCTTACTCATAGTGACCCTATGTACAAACAGAATGAAACACTACTTGATGCTATGCCATGCCTGGCAATATTGTCAGTGCTTTTCTGCTATTCATAGGGTTTTTGACAGGTTTCTGTAGTGGGCTTCTGGTTCTTTCTCCCAGGGTTATAGTACCCAGTATTCCCAAGTGGTCTCCCATCCAAGACCTAACAAGCCCTGATCTTACTTAGCTTCAAGATCTGATGATATTGGACACCATGGTATGGCTGTTTAAAACTTAGAAATATTTGTGTGTGTGTGTGTGTGTGTGTGTGTGTGTGTGTCTGTGTATTTAACTCTTAAACCACTTTCTTGAACTTTAATTGACATAGAATTTTTTAAAGACTGAATTTATCACCATATTCTATGTCATAAACCTATACATTACTTCCAAAAGTTTCCTCCGACCTTCTTCATTTATTATTATTATGATCATTATTATTAAAGAATACTGAATTTATACAGGGTCTATACTCTTAGAAAGGTTTTAGGTATACTATAATACTGTTGTGATTTAGCTCAATTGGTAGAGTGCTGCTGTATATACTCTGAGGCTCTGGTTTGATTCCCAGCACTGTAAAAAGGGGAGACAGACCTGGCAGCCCACTCCTGAAACAATCAGCCATTGAAAACCATGTGAATAGCAGAGAAGCACTGACATAATGTCTGGCATGGCACAGTGTTGGGGAATGTTTGATTTTGTTGTACAGTGTTGCTATGAGTTGGACCCAACTTGATGACACCTAACAACAGCAACAGAGTAGTATTAGTATTGTTAACCATAGGCTCTATGCTACACAATAGATCTCTTGGACTTATTCCTATTGAGTAACTGAACATTTGTACATTGTGACCAGTAATTACCATTTCCTCCTTCCCTGAACCCCTGGGCTCACAATTCTCGTCTCTGCTTCTGTGAATTTGACATTTTTAGATTTTCCTCATATTCCTATGATCACAAGTGTTTATCATTCTGTGCTTGTCTTCTATCACTTAGTGGAAGGTCTGCTAGATTAATTCATATCGCTGCAAATGTCATAATTCCATTCCTTTTGATATACAAATAATGTAATTTTATTTATATGTACAAAATCTTCTTTATTCATCCATCCATCCATCCATCCATCCATGGATATTTAGAGAGCTTTCACATCTTGGCTACTTTGAATAATGCTGTAATGATCATGAGAGTGCAGATATCTCTTTGGGATCCTAATTTCATTTTCTTTGACATATACCCAGAAGTGTGATAGTTCTAATATGTGACAATGCTGTTTTTTATTTTTTTAAAGAACTTCCTCAGTAACTGTCATACTTGTTGCATAAATTCCCCTTAGTGGTGTGTAAATGCTCCCATCCTCCAAATCCTCAACTCTTGCAACTTCTCCCTTACTATACAAAAAGTCAACTTAAAATAGGTTAAATATTACACCCAAAAAAATAAACTCTAAGGGAAAAAATAGAGAAATTCTTTTTCATATTGGCCTTGGCAATAATTCCTTGAGTATGACACCAAAAGCACAAAACAAAAGCAAAAATGGACAAGCAGAATGAAATCAAGCTAAAAATATCCATTAGCACAAAAGACACAATCCATACAATGCAAATGCAACCTAGGGAGTGAAAAAAAATTGGAAACCATGAAACTCATACTTGAAAATATATAAGAAATTACTACATAGCAATACTATGGAAACAAATACTGGAATTGATGAAATGTATGAGGAACTGAATAGACATTTCTCCAAAGAAGACATACAAATAGTCAATGGGTATATGAATAAGTGCTCAAAGTACTAATCATCAGGGAAATGTAAATAAAAGTTGCAAGAGGATATGACCACATACTTGATAACTCTTTTCAGCTCATATTTTTAAAGGAATCATTTGCTCTAAATAGTATTATTTTTGTTAGGTGCTGTCGAGTCAGGTATAACTCATAGTGACCCTATGTACAAGAGAAACTCCCCAACACTGTGCTAATCCCAGCAATGGTTCTGTGCTTCTCTGCTATTCATAGGGGTTTTCAGTGGTTGATTCTTTCAGGATTGTTTTCTGAGAGTGGGCTGCCAGTTCTTTCTCCAATTTATGTGGTTCTCCAATTTTGGGAATCCAACCCAGGGCTTCAGAGAACACAGAGCAGCACTGTACCAACTGAACTAAACCCAAGCCCCTCTAAAGAGTATTGTTGTTGTTATATGCTGTTGAGTCGATGTCCAACTCACAGCAACTCTAGTACAACAGGTGAAACAGTATTGTTAGTGTTTCTCTGCTATTCATAGGGTTTTCAATGGCTGATTATATTTAGGGAGTGGGTTACTGGGTCCTTCTCCCAAGCCTACATCACCTGGTTTTCCCAAGTGGTCTCCCATCCAAGGACTAACCAGGCCCAACTCTGCTTAGCTTCTGACATCTGACGGAATAATACACCCCTGTGGTAAAACTGCAGGCTTAAAGCACATTAGACATAATTAATCATATTTTCTCTCCTGTGCTGTATGCTGTAATCTATAAAAAGCACTGAATTAGTCCTCATTAGGACTTTGATCCTAGTTAGACTCCAGTGTTACATATGTAGACATTTAATTCTTTCTCTATATGCTTGCATGGAGTGATATACAAGTTAAAGAAAGTACTTCATTTATATGGGTTAAAACAAAAGAAGGTAGAGGAAGAAAAAATAAATACAGTAGCTTGACTTAGATCCAAAGCTCACTTCAATCCAAATGCCAAATGTGGATCTATTTTGTTGTAGACCAATGTGGGTATTTATGCGGAGGAGGACATAAAAACAAATTGTTATTTTTTTAAATTTCAAAATAATACCAGCTCTAAGAAAAATATATATGAGAATATAAGATTAAATAAATCAGAAGTAGTGATATATAATAGCCTGCAGCTGTAGCCCTGTGGCATCCGATCCCGTCAGATCTCAGAAGCTAAGCAGGGTCAGGCCTGGTTAGTACCTGGAAGGGAGACCTCCTGGGAACACCAGAAGCTGTAGGCTTGGGAGAAGGACCTGGCAACCCCCTCCCGAAAATCAATCTGCCATTGAAAACCCTATGAACAGCAGAGAAGCACTGACAATAGTGTTTCCCCTGTTGTACAGAGGGTCACTATGAGTCGGATACTGACTCGATGGCACCTAACAACAAGTGATATATAAGGAAATTTTAAAAATTGAAATGGCACAGAATTTTGAAAATATTGATACAAGGACAAGTTTCTAGAGAAAAATATATACAGCCAAAAATGTGACTAAAACATCTTTCATAGCCTAATAAGTCTGAACAAAAGATATAAAATCAAAAAATGTAAAAACTTCCTTTCTTAAGTTATTTTAGCATTAATTATTTCAACATTCACAAACATATTATCATAATTTCCTTGTTTTTACAATTCCAGAAAGTACCATAATGAATACTCAAGGTATATTGAAACAATTACCAAAATAATTAATGAAAGTTGATTACTTTTAAAATTTAAAGAAACTCTTTCCTGTAAATGACTATGGATGAATAAAGGTTTAACATTTACAATTAAAATATTATGTCAGCAGATATTTACAGCATGTGGCAAATCCACAAGAGTAAAATAAAAGATACATAAATAATGAAAGAACCACCATATACTCTCACTTCTAATCCACACCCTCTCAATAGTTTTGTTGTTGTTGTTAGGTTCTGACAAGTGGGTATCCGACTCATAGCGACCCTGAGTACAACAGGTGAAACACTATTGTCAGTGCTTCTCTGCTGTTCATAGGGTTTGCAATGGCGGATTAAGTTTTGGGAGAGGGTTGTCTGGTCAGTCTCCCAAGCTTACAGTACCTGGTGTTCCCATCCAAGTACTAACCAGGCCTGACCCTGCTTAGGTTCCCCAGATCTGACAAGATTGGATGCCAGTGACTTATGACTGCAGGCCTCAATAGTGTTAGAGGGCCAATAGTGTTAAAGGGCCAAAATCAAGTGCAGATTAGACTCGCATCTGAACTGGAATCACAGTAGAGAGCTGTCCTTCTGAAACTGTTGAAAGAGTGTGGATTAGAATAAAGAATATGCAGTATTTAATGGTGGAAAAATAGAAATACTTTGAAAGGCTGAAAAATAGTTTAAAATATCTAATAGCTACTTAGAGTACATAGTTAAACACATACAACTTTTAAGGATGGATATAAGGAAATTAAGAATGCATTACTAATGTGATAAGCATACAAGTTTTACTACATATTTGTCAAAAGATTCCACAAACTTTGTAAGTTGGTGAAAGTGTAACCAAAAGTGACATAATAGTTGTATATTGGAAAAAGCAAGTGCTGTATTACTCTGTATCCCACCAACATTTATCTATAAAAAGAAAAAAAAAAAGAAATGCATCAAACCAACATAAAGCTCATCTTTTTGTATTCTAATAAATATTAAATTAAAATTGCTAAGAAAAAATAATCAGTGTTTCTAGGGAATTTCTGATTAAAAATGGAAAAACAAGTTGGGCATCAAAGCACTTCAAAGTGTGTGTGTGTGTCTTTATATATATATACACACACAGAGACATAGAGACACACACCCACACCCACACATATGAATACTTTTTCCTTTAAGGTAGATTTTGCTGCTGCGTATGAGCTAGAATATGTGCTTTAATGATTTTTAATGGTTTTGATTTTTAGTACAAAAATTATTATGTGTCTTGGTAATGGACTTTTTCAAGTTTATTCTGTTCAGTGCTTATTAAAGATCCTAGATTTACGTAGTCTACCAAAGTTGAGAAATTTTTGGACATTATTTATTCACATATTTTTCTGTCCCTTTCTTATTCTTCTGAACCTTCTATAATGCACATATTAATATGCTTGCTGATGTTTCTGAAGGCTTTTCAGATTAAGTTTCTTCATTCTGGGGTGGGGAAGTAGCTCAGTACTATAGTACTTGCCCAGCATGTGCAAGGCCCTGAGCTTGCTCACAAACACCGGAGAAAACAAACACAAAAACAAAAATATGCTTTTCATTCTTCTTTTCATTCTACTTCTCATGCTGGATAATTCGAGTGACCCTATTACCAAACTTTGTTAAAATCCACTCTTTACCCCATCCAGTGATTTTTGTCTTAAATTCTAGCTGTCACACATTTCAGTTCCAGAATTTCTATTTGGTTCATTTATATCACCAATGTCTCATTGACAGCTCCTAACTGTTCATGCATTACTTTTGTCTTTCACTCTTTGTCCATAGTTCCCTTCAGCCCTTTGAGTATATTTAATACAACTAATTTAATGGTTTTTTTTCTAGCACAGCCAATGTCTGGAATTTATCAATGTTTTATTTAATTAGGGTGGCAAGAACAAAACTATGTAAAATTGAGTTAATTAAAATGAACAGAAATTTACTTCTCATAGTTTTGTGAGAAGTTCAATACAAGGTGCCATAAGGTTTGATGTCTGGTGAGAATCTCCTTCTAAAAACAGAACCTTCCTTTTGTGTCCTCACAAAGTAGAAAAGGTGAGCTAGCTCTCCTGCATTTCTTCTATAAGGGCAGTGATTCCTTCCAGGAGGGCACAGCCCATACCTCCTAAACACCACTCAAAGATCCTACCTCTCTCCATTTGCCCTCCTTCTTACTCTCTCTGGTTGCTAGTAACCACCATTCTGCTTGCAAATGATATAAGATGTGCTTTTTTAGATTTTATTTATGAAGAGGTTAGCAATCTTATTTTTCTGTACTTGATTTGATTCACTAAAATAATGACCTTCAGAGGTATTCTTCCAATAGCAGATGACAGGATGTCATGTTTATTATGGCTGAATGCTATGCATTGTTTATATATAGTACATTTCCTTTATTTGTTGCTTGACATTTAGGTTGATTTCATAGTCTGGCTGCTGTGAATGATAGTCAAGTAAACATGGAAATGTTGGTGTCTTTGGACATGTTGATTTAATTTCCTTTTGTTATAGTCCCAATAGTGACATTGCTAGATTGTCTTGTTAGGTGACTTGGAGTCAGTGTCTGACTCATATTGACCCTTGTGCAACAGGCAAAACAATATTATTAGTGCCTCTCTGCTATTCACAGAGTTTTCATTAACTGATTTTTTTTTGGGAGTGGGTTGTGGGGTCCTTCTCCCAAGCCTACAGCACCTGGTGTTCCCAGGCTGTCTCCAATCCAAGTACAGTCCAGGTCCAACACTGCTTAGCTTCCCAGATCTGACAGGATTGGATTCTACAGTGGTATGCATGAAGGTCTAGAGTGTATAGCAGTTTTATTTGTAGATTATTTTGAGCACATCCATACTGTTCTACATAGGTAGTGTCCTAATTTCCCTTTGAACCAGTAGTACACAAGTGTTCCTGTTTCTCCACAGCATCACTAGCAATTTACTTATATATTTTTTCTACTAGGAGGTTAAGCTCAGGCCCTTACACATAGTAGGCAATTGTACTATCACTGCTGCATCCCTCATCCCCTTTTCTAATTTTTTATTTTGAGACAGGTTCTCACTAATTTGCACAGACTGCCTCTGCCTTTGAACTTGATATTCTCTTGCCTCAGACTCCTGAGTTTCTAGAAGTATGTATACCTCCTTGTCCAGTATTTTGGGGCTTTTTGATAGTGTGCCCTCATTTTGACAAATGTCTGTTAAGGTCTTTGGCTCATTATTTTATTTTATTTTATTTTTTGCTATGGATATGCTTGGGTTCCTTATATCTTCTAGATATTAGTGTCTTGTCAGATGTATATTTGCAAACATTTTTTCCTACTCTAGGTGTCTCTGTTTTGCTGATATCCAAATTAGCATAGCTTTCATTTGTGACATTTTTGCTGGATAAAGGTTCTAGGGGCATTGAAACATACATTGCACAAAAATACAAAACTAACAGCCTAGATTTTTCCAACTTGCCCATTTGGTGCATCTTATATTCAATACCTGATAGATGTGAGGATTGAAAATTAATTATGTTGCCCTGAGCTAGGAAAACTCTAAGAGTTTACATTCCATAGTTACCCTGAATGATCAGGTGAAGTTATCCTCTGAGATCACATCAGCACTTACCTTCCCTCTTTATAATGTCCAGCTTTCTCTGCTCCTTCACTGATTTCTCATGGGCCTATTTCCTTACACATCATTTTAAGAAAATCTAATCTAAGATAGTTGGTACTGGAAATGAACTAGGAAATAAACCTTAAGAGTGGGACTGTTCAGCATATTAATTTCCTTTCCTTTTACTATATCCCAAGATGTGAGATTGCTGGATCATATAATTGTTCTGTTTTTAATTTTTTTAAGAACTTCCATAAGATTTTCCCTATTTCTTGTATTAATTTGCATTACCAGAAAGTATGTGCAAGATTCCACTTGAGTCAGGTTTCTGTTACTGGAAAATAAATACCTGAGACAGTCAACTTAAAATAAGATAGATATATTTTGGCTCAATATTTTGGAAGTTTTAGGTCATGGTTTTTTATCCCATTGCTTTTGGGTCTATAGGAATGCAATACAGTGTGGTGGAGCAGGCTACTCACCTAATGGTGTTTGGGGGAACCCATAAGGAAATCAGACAGAAGTCCTACAGCCACCCTCAAGGGCATAGCACCAATGACCTAAAGACTTCCCAGTAGGCCCTACTTCCTGAAGTTCCCACTACCCACTAAGAATGCTTTGGGCTGGGGAGCAGGACTCCAATACATGGACCACTGGCAGAAATTTAAAACCCAAACTATAGGAGGTTTCCTTTTCTCCACATCATTGCCAACACTGTCAATCAAGCTCCAGTTTATCATACATCTATGGCCATTTGTATGTCTTCTTTTGAGAAAAGTATAGTTGTGTTCTTTGCCCATTTTTAGTTGGGTTATTTGTTTTGCCATTGAATTGTTTGAGATCCTCATATAACTTTGAAACTCATCCCTCATCAAATGCACAGTTTGAAAATGTTTTCTAAGCCTGGCACTATGGTACACACCTGTAATCCCAGCAGCTTGGGAGGCAGAGGCAGGAGGATTGCAAGTTCGAGACCAGAGGCAGTCTGTGAAACTTAGTGAGACCCTGTCTCAAAAAGTAAAAGAAAAAAAAATGGCAGAAGGTTCATTTCAGTGGTCCAACACTTACAAAGCATGCAAGTGGGAGGCCCTGGGTCCAACCCACAGTACTGGAAAAAAAAGTTTTCTGTCCTTCTTAATGTTGTCTCTTAGTGTTTTTTGTTTTCAGTTTTTGTGTTTTGCTATGTAGAGACTTTTGATTGTGACTATTCACTGCTATCATTTGGGAAGTGTTCTCCTAAAGTCCATTTGTTAAAATATGTATCCTCAGAGTAGTAATGTTGTGTAGAGTGGATCCTTTTGGAAATAGGACCTAGTAGAAGGTTCTTAGTTATTAGGATCATTCCCTTGAAGGTTGTTATAGGACTCCAGTTTCCTCTTTTTCCTCCTTTCTTTCTGGCTGATTAGGTAGGCAGTTTTTCTCATATCATGATGTGCTACCTTACCACAGGCTCAAAGCAAAGAGGCTAATTGGTCATGGACTGGAATCTCCAAAATGTGTGCAAAATACACACCCTTTCTCTTTATTAATTAATTATCTAAAGTACTGTGTTACAATGACAAAAACTGACTATCACAGACAATTTGCACATATTGTAGTCATATCTGATAATGTGCAGGAATCTTTGGAATTGTCTCATGGGATGACCTTGAAAATACTTGTTGGAGGAGTGTAGAGAAAGCCTAGAATGCAGTAAGTGGAGCTTGATAAGCAATTCAGACTGGGTCTTGGAAGACCACAGGGTTGATAGAAATGGGACAATAAAGGGTATGGTGATGATATTTCAGATGTGAATAAAGACTTAAGAATTGGGTAGAGACTACCTTTGTAAAACTTCCAACAAGTTGGATACATTATGGCTATATTCTGATTCCTTGTGAATAGGTAAACTTAAAAGTGATGCTCTAGTTTATCTGATAGAGAAAATTTCTAGGCAATGAATTTTTCTGTGTATAGAATTTAATTTAAACGGCTGCTTCCAGCTAAATCGACAGTGAAAACTGGAAGCAAAAAATAATAGAACAGAAACATTTTTAAAAAATTATAGACTGGCCAGAAAAAGAAACTGTTAAAGATCTAGTAAAGGAAGGTATAATTATTAGCACTGAAGAAAAGAAGCTAAAGTCTTTATATTGGGACCATAAGAAAGATACCTTGAGGACATCTCAGAAATCCAAAGTACCACACAATCCATTATAAACTCAAAAGTATAAAACACAAATTTGTTTCAAAGTCTTACAGAAAAGAGACCCTGAGCACCCTGTGCATAGAGGACTGCCTAGGATTTGTTTTCTTCATGTGCATAAGAGAAAATATTCTCAGACCACTGCAGCAATGGTGCCTGTGGGCCAAGGTGCATCTCACACTGGCAGCTGACCTTGAGTCTCTCCCTGAGATGCTGGTTTTATACACATGCAGAATGCAGAAGTTATGGTGTCCTGGTGACTTCTACCAAGATTTCAAAGAAAACCCTGGGAGAGAAGACAGAGTGCTATAGTGTCAAGTGTATCTACAAGAAGCCCTTATTAGGGAGATGCATAGTAACATTTCAGTAATAAAACTAAATCTGAAGGGTAAACCACTGTCCTTGGGCCCATCCTGCCAATCTTCCCCATAGACCGCTTTGAAGGCCATACCTGAGGGTCCTCTAGTAAAACTGGTCTCCGCGTCAGTGCCCAGATAATCTTCCCTTGCACTCATATTTCACTGGCCTCCTGGCTTCCTCCTTGGGTCAGCTAGGGCTCTGCACAGGTGAAGGTGACTCAAGCTCAGCTGGAGCACAGCCCCTTTGGTGTCCTCCACCTCCAGATGGAAAGAGCTATGACCATGTTATTTTAAAAGGACTAAACTAGTAATATAAAAGGGATTTGAAAACTTATTGAAAATAAAAATGGAATAGTCAAATACTACTAAAAGAAATGTACATTAAATATAAAAACAAAGCAAGGGAAATAGAAAATATAAGCAGCATGTGTTGGTCAGCTTTCCATCCTTGTGACAAATACAGGGACAATATATCTATTTGGAGGGAGGAAAAGACTTATTTTGACTCATGGTTTCGGAAGTTTCAGCCCATGACTGCATGGGGCTATTGCTATGGCCTGTGGTAGAAAGTACACAATGGCAGGAATAAATGTTAGATGAAACTTGCTCCCTTCATGGAGGCTGAAGCTCACACAAGGAGGCAGGAAGGGCCCATGGTCCTAACATCCTCTTAATGCACAGGCCTACAACTACCTAACTTCCTTCTACTAAAGTCTACCTCCTAAAGGTTCCACCAACTCCTATTAGCATTGCAGCCTGGGGAATAAGACTTCAATACATGGGCTTTGGGGGTGCATAAGTTTCAAAGTATGGCACAACTTGTAACAGGAATAACCAGAAGTAACCCAAGGGGTGTGTGTGTGTGTGTGTGTGTGTGTGTGTGTGTGTGTGTGTATATATATATATCTCGATGGAGTTGGTTCATAACGATCAGCATCATTTCACAAGGAAAATACAATCTTAAGCTTAAAGGTAATTAATAAATTACTTATTTAATTAAATTACACTAAAAGACCTACAGATTTTTTCAGTTATTTTAAAAGTAAGTGATAAAAATTTATGTGGAAATGCAATGTCTTTTCCTAAAGAAGAAGGCATAAGAGGGAGAACATTCCTAAAAGATAGCACATGCTTCTTTACACAGCTTTGTTACAAACACCACTGTGAAATTGATGCAGAGATACAGCCCAAGAACAAATTTAAGTGAATAAAGAAAAACTATATAACACATGTTCCACTAAATATCAGTAAAGTAAATATAGGCAGTTCAACAAATGATAGGCTAATAGTTAAAGATCACGGCCACAGATAAAGAATACTGAGAAATTAGTCTATGTTCCTATTAAAAACCAAGGCATAAGTATTATAATGAGATATTTGCATGTTATAAACAAAATTTAGAAACATACACCTATATACACATAAATTCAAACTATACAAATAACATATATATGCAGATGATTGTAAAACTCAAAAAGAAAAAAGGCAAAATGGGCTAAGGTTATGAATAAACTAATAAGAGAAGATAAAATTTAGGTGCATAATAATTGAATGTGTTAATCCTCACTGGTAAGAAGCAAGATGAAAATTAAAAGTGAGACAATATTTGCAATTATAAAACTAGCAAAACTTAAGGCCTGTAACATTAATACTGAATTTTTCAAAATGCAGTGAAATTTAATGTGTGCATAAATATGCACACATTAAATAAAGAAGCATTTTTCAATTTATGTACCCTAGCATAACTCTTAGAAATGTACAAACAGGGAAATGTAAAATTATAGTAACATACATGTTGTTTTAAATGATAAAAATAGGAATAAAGTAAATTCACAATAGAAGAATAGTTAAATAAATTATATCAACAATAAAATGGAATACTACTCATCAATGAAAATAAAAGTATCAATATTATTTATTACTTAAGATATCTTACCAAATTCCAAAAATATTTCAGGAAAATATAGAATGAAAATTTATAAAATATTTATGGCATGCAAAATATTTTTTATTATGCAGTACTGACAGAGATTGAACTCAGGATCTAGCTCATGCTAGGCAAATCCTCACTGCTATCTGCTTTCCCCACCTACTTATTAAATTTTTATCTTGAGATATGTTCTCACCAAAGTGCATAGGTTCCCTCTGTCCTCAAATTTCCTATCTTTTCCTTCGGCATCCTGTGTCACTGGGCTTACAGGAGTGTGCCACTGTACTCAGCCATAATATCTTTATCATGGAAACCTGTTTGGTTAAATAAAAATCCTTATCATAAACTTCAAATTGAGCCAGGTATACTAGTGTATACTTGTAATCCCAGCACGCAGGGGCAGAGGCGTGAGAATCACGAGTTCAGGGGCATCCTGGGCAACATAGTGAGAATATGTCTTTAAAAAAAAAACAACACCTGGCGCAGTGGCGCATGTCTATAATCCTAGCGCCTGAGGGTGTGTGGGGGGAACCAAACCCCATACCCAAACAAAAAACAACCAATGAAACCTTCAAACTGAGGGTACTATATGGAGTTAGGGTGGGAAAGACAGGAAAAGCATTCAGGAGTTTAGTGAGACTAAAGTGTCATGGTTTTTTTTTTTTGTTGTTGTTGTTGTTGCTGTTGTTGACTGCTGTAACTTATTACATTATTTTCACATTAATTTTGTAGGTTTGAAATATTTCATGATGAACTCAAAATAAATAAATACTTACAAACTGCAACATGATGAAAATAACTCAAATAATTTAATAAGTACACAATGAATAAACAAACAACTTAAGTGTGAAAAGGTTAACAAATATACTATGGTTGAATATACAATAGGTTGAAATTGGTGTCACATCCTCTTATGGATTCTGCTTATAATACACCAAAATGGATTCTGCTTATAATACACCAAAAATCATATAGATTCTTTTTGTGGAAGAGAAAGATAAGCTGTTATAAAACATTCAATTAAAACATGACAATATGATACACTGAAGACAAATTTAAAGTTAAATGAGATTCTACAATCCTTTATTCTAGAAATTATAAGCATATAATTTTAGATTTACATGTAAGTAATTGAATAAAATAAACTAATTTTAATAATAAAACAGCATGCAAATTTTAGATTTTAAAATTACTAATGTCTAGAGGCCTGTAGCAATAGCACTGTGGCTTCTAATGCTATCAGATCTCAGAAGCTAAGCAGGGTTGGGCCTGGTTAGTTCTTGGATGGGAGACTGCCAGGGAACACCAGATACTGTAGGCTTGGGAGAAGGACCTGGCAACCCACTCCCCAAAATCAATCTGCTAATGAAAACCCTATGAATAGCAGAGATGCACTGACAGTATTACTTCGCCTGTAGTATATAGGGTCTCTATTAGTTGGACACCGACTGCAAGGCACCTAACCACAACAACAACAAAGGAAGCTGAACATGAGATAATTCTGCTCAAACAAGGCCCTTTAAAAATAAAAACGTAAGACCTATTTTAATCAGAGCATCAGAGTATCTGATGATCTTTCTAAACCCGGTTTAATCTGAGGACATAGTTCTGTACTCTTGCCCTATATTACTGCCACATCTGTCTACTATTCTTCCCTTTTTTGGTAAGCTCTCTTAAGCACCCCTGCTTCCAGAGGGCTAGGAAAGGATGTAGATACTCAGATTATATTCTGCAGCAGTGGTATTGGAGTGGGAATGTTCTTTGTCAACAGGAGCCCCTGGATTTTCCTATACTACAATTTTCTATTGTGGAAGTAGCATATAGATAGAAAGAAATAGACATTGAGATATTACGCGGAATATTGCGATTTTTAACAATGTATTGGATCACTATCATATTCTGAGCATTTACCATATTCCAGTTCATGTTTTTAATGACAATCAAATCTCCAGATATATTGATACATCCAAAAGTATTGAAAATACTACAAGTGAGAATTACTTTAGGAAGAAACAAGAACGGCATTAAAAATTATTTTCCCCAAAGAAGTTATTTGGTTTTATTTAAATAATGTGGTTCTACCTGTTTAAATGCCTGCAGTTGGTGTCCCAGTAAATAAATGCTTTTTAAGTAAGGCACAGTGATGCACATAGTATGTAGCACTATAATCCCAAAACTGGGGATGCTGAGGCAGAAGGATCACCAAGTTCAAGGCCAGCCTGTGCCACATAGAGTGCCATTGTCTCATAATAAATAAATAAATAAATAAATAAATAAATAAATAAATAAATAAGAATGCAGCCATACCACCGTGATGTCTGATCTCCTCAGATCTCAGAAGCTAGGTAGGGTTGGACCTGGTTAGTACTTGGATGGGAGACCACCTGGGAACACCAGATGCTATAGGCTTGGGAAAAGGACCTGGCAACCCAATCCCAAAAAACAATCAGTCATTGAAAACCCTATGAATAGCAGAGAAGCATGACAGTATTGTTTGCTTGTTGTACATAGAGTTGCTATGAAGCAGACAACAACTCCACAGCACCTAACAACAACAACCTATTTAAAAGGGTAAATAATCGTGATGTGGATATTTTTAATGAAGGCAAAATGTAGCACTCCAAGCTTATGCCAACCAACTTTTCTAACAGTCAGAACTGAAGCCAATTCTCCCTGATACAATCTCTCTCACTCACTCTGCCCCCCACCATGCCTCACACAGATATACACAGGTGATTATAATTTTACATATACATACATCATGTATCTGGGATAAGGACCTTGCAACCCACTCCCAAAAAGAAATCAGCCATTGAAAATCCTATGACCAGCAGAGAAGCACTTAATAATAGTTTTCCCTCTGTTGTACATAGGGTATCTATGGGTCAGACATTTACTGGATGTCACCTAACAACAACAACAATAAGAACATATAACATATCTATAGATATTTATGAAGAGTAGAATCACTCTAGAATAATTAATTTTTGAGACAAATAATTTATCTAATTTTTTTCTCTAAAGAATGATAGTTGTTCACAGCACATTGAGTGATTGCATCATTGATTATGAAGTAAATACAGAATAGTTTGTTGTTGTTGTTAGGTGCTGTCTAGTCAGGTTCAACTTATAGTGAACCTATGTAATGAAGAAAGCTATGCTACTGGTACTACAGATACCAGCAGGTTCATCCATGGTAGACAGGTTTCAGCTGACCTTCCAGACTATGAAATATTTGGGAATAGGACCTAGCAGCCCACTCTTGAAATAATTAGCCATTGAAAACTCTATGAATAACAGAAAAATACTGTCAGGTATCATGCCAGAAAATGGGCCCCTCAGGTTGGAAGGCACTCAAAACATGACTGAGGAAGAGTTGTCTCGTCAAAGTAGAGTTTACCATAATGACAGAAATGTTATTATTATAAAAATGTTATTTTTTTACTTTTTGAGACAGCGTCTCTCTAAGTTATGCAGACTGCCTCTGGACTCCAACTTGTGATCCTCCTGCCTCCGCCTCCCCAGCTGCTGGGATTACAGGCATGCTCCACCATGCTCAGCGGTTTATTGAATTTGCACCATGCAACTCTGCTAAATTCATTTTATGATTTCTAATAGTTTTTCGGTAAGGTCTTTGGGTTCTCTTTTTGATAATAGGTATCCTTTTCTTTCCTGACCTTTCTGAGACAATAATTGCATAAACAATGGAATATGCAGTAGTTTTAAATTGTAACTGTTTTAGTATTTTTTAATTTGTATTAAATAATTTTGCTTTTCTTCAAGCTACTGACTCTTCTTCAGCCTTTATATCTTATATAGATTTAGTAATTTCTTTCACTTTGGTATTATAATTTATGTCATAAAATATGTTCTATAAATTATTTTCATTAATCTGCCCATAATTTTTATCTACTCACCTAGAATTTACAGTTCCCCTAAGTTCTTGAGCATATTAATAATTTTACTTTTGTTTTCTAATTCTAATATACACATAATCTTAGAATATGTTTTCATTTCCTGGTATTTATAAGTCACTATTTCTTTTCTCCTTGTATCAAGTAATTTTATATTATTAGCAGAAAGTTAAAGATAACTTGTGCTAAAGTCTAGAATAGTTTCATAGCTGGATATGGTGGCGTAGCCTGTAATAAGGGCTGGGGGGGCATCTTAGTGGTACAGCACTTGCAAAGCATACATGTGTGAGGCTCTGGGTTAAACCCCCAGCACTGCAAAAAAAAATATATATATATATATAAAAATATGTATGTATGTATATATATAATAAATATATAAATATATAAAATAAAAATATACATATAAAATAAATATATAAATATATATATTTTGTTCTGAAAAAAGTCTTTATAAGTATAAATAATAAATTAATATAAATTATACAAATTTATGGATTCTAATTGCATTATTTTCCTTAAGAGGATATCAGACAATAAAACCATGGTTCTTATTTATACATTCGTTGTTATGTGCTGTCAGGTCAGGTCCCACTATTAGTGACTGTACATACAACAGAAGGAAACAATCCCCAGCACTGTGCCTTGTCTGGCACTGTCAGTGCTCTCTGCCATTCTTAGGTTTTCAATGGCTGATTGTTTTCGGGATTGTTTCAGCAATGGGCTGCTACATCTTTCTCCCATATTTATATATTAGCCATAATATATTTTCTCAAGTTTTTTTTTTAAACTTCTTTCTATGTCAGATGTAGAGGTGTAATTACGATGAAGGAAATGTCAAAAGATACTTAAAAACTTTAAAGATAAAAGTAAAGGGTCTCTTAATTGCTTTACTTCTACTATCATTTCTCATTAGGAATGCTTTAGTGACCCCATTCATCAGAATCAGTACAGTGTTATGTGTTATAGTAAAGAAACTAGTTTTTTAAAACTTAATTTTCTTAACATTTTGATAAAATGAATTATAGATTTTGTAATACTGTTTAATAGCTTTGTAGGTGTTTGATTCTAGTAAACCAATAATCTACTTTTTGCTTTCACTTTTCCTATGAACAAGAATAAGTAGATTTAACTTCCACAAATTTTGTATGGTTGGTGAAAATATTTCAACTTATTTTCTGCTTCCATACAAATTCCTTCTGTAGAAAGAATCTTGTGTGGAACTGAAATCGTTTTGTAAATTTACTAAAAGGCAATCTTAATTACTTTCCTGGCCTTGATTTTTACTTTTGCATTTTAGGAAGTGTATATTACCTCATTATTTTGGGTGAAGGTACCTATTCAGCAATTAAATACATTCAATTTAAAAGTTATGATATCCTAGTAAGCATAAAACCCACTTACTTGGTTACACCTGTTCACATAATTGATTTCTGTTTTCATGGGTGTTCTGAAGCACAAAGTGCATGAGCAGTTATCATTAAAGCAGTTTCCCAGGCCCCAAATGCTGTGTCCCGATGATCTACAGACTGCAAATGGTAATATGAATGAAGACTTTTAACAGTAGCTCTGAATATCGTGAATAGCTGTTATTTTTTCTCTGAGCTAGAAATGAATTGCCATATATTTGAAGAGATCACTCAACTTCCATTTATAAATTATGTACTTTATAATCTGGAAGAAAAATGATAGCCGAAGATTAAAATTCTTATAGTATGTGCAAAATATTTCATGGACTTAAACAAATGATAGCCTAGAATAATAGATGGACATAGATAGATAAATAATAGATGGACATACAATATTTTCCTGATTTTATCTTTATATTTATGTAATTATATGCAATTGGACTGGGACATGTGAAAAGGCAACCTTTTTAAAAAAGATCCCCACAAGTTTTTCTAATAAGACACTGGACTTGTATTCACTGGTATTTGATATCTAAATAGATAATTGCTTATAGATATTCCTCCTAGAATAATTCTCTACCACCCTAAAATTGGCAAATTTTGTATAGGTCTTTGTAAGACATTTTTCTAGGCCTTTTTTCTAGGTGACAAGGGGTTATTTTGAATTAACAACTTGTCAATACCAAACACAGGTGCATGCCTGTGTGAAGAATGTTGTGTTCCTAGATTTGTATAAAATATGCTTTTGGAAATAGTAGTCTAACTACATTGCTTTGATGAAAAAAGTACTTTTATATTTAAGGTAAATTATAGTAAGTTACTCTTAAATGCTAAAAAACTACTCAGGCTTCATTGATTTGAGGAATTAAAAAATTAATTTAAAAATTCATTATGACATGTTCACTTTAGGAAAATTTAAATGTATACCTCACTTCTGCTTTCTTTGAAGCAACTTTTCTACTATTAAAACTCCACTTCCTTTCCTTGTGATTAGTGTTTACTATTCTCATTCTCTGGCAATAGGAAGGAGTCCAAGGCTTGAGTCTACCTCAAATAGTCCAATTATTTTTCCTTTCATTGTGATTGGGAAAAGAGTAAAACTATGATTGAGCTTTCCCAGTAAGACTCTTTTTCATTTAAAACTTATATTAGGAAGTGGGTAAGATTATTTAGGTTGACAGACTTATGTGGCCTGGCTTCCTGTTACAATCTTTGGAAATCCTGGAGGAATACTACTGTTGTCAATTTTCATTGGGATCCAAAGCAAGAAAACAGTCTTCAGCAGGCCCACATAATTGTTCAAGAACTCTGTTACTTTGGCTTAATAATTCATCAGATATAGTGCTACTTACCTTTTCTACAGCAGGTATTATTTTGTATGAAACTTCTGACAAGCTACATTGGGAAAGTAACAGAGTAAATTCTTTGATTTTGGATAAAAGTTAAGTCTTTTTCCCCAAAACAACAACCCTCCTCTTGAAATACAGCTTTAAGCTTGCCATGTGAAAATTAAACTGCTAAATTTGTGTAACAAAAGAACATGAAATCTGATCTGTCTCTTATTACTTGACCAATAAATAAGAGGGTGGAATATTTACGGTCCACTACATTATTATGCCTGCAGCAGTGGCCCTGTGACATTTGATCCCTTCAGATCTTGGAAGCTAAGCAGGGTCTGGCCTGTTTATTACTTGGATGAGAGACCACCTGGGAACACCAGATACTGTAGGCTTGGGAGACCAGTCAGCAACCCACTCCCAAAAATCAATCTGCCGTTGAAAACCCTATGAACAGTAGAGAAGTACTGTACTGGCAAACAGTAGTGTTTCCCCTGTTGTACGTAGGGTCGCTATGTGTCAGATACCGATTCACCATCACCTAACAACAACAACAACGCAATATTATATGCAAGTTAAATATAGGAAACTGGTTTTAAGCTAACTCCTTGGCCTAACAAAGTGCCTTTAGCACTAACAATGTCCATTTTCCCTGAACTGGCAGTTTTACCATCTCAACCTTATTGGCCTCATGGTGAGTGAATACTGGTACTACATGGGTGGATTTCAGGAACACTATCCTCCTAATCAGGCAGGACTCTGAAACAGATTGAGCAAAATTTTGATGAAGCTGAAATAGAACAGATGACTTGAAGTAGCTAATCACAATTAAGAGCTGGCCAGAGATATGAATCTATCTAAATCTATAGACAGTCAGTGTAGATGGTCAAGGTTTTGAAATAATAAGCCTAAAGCAATGTGATAAAGGGCTGTGAGAGATAGGAGGGAAGTAGAAATTTGCCCTTTTTTCTCTTTTTTGCTTCTTTCTTTCTTCTTTCTTTCTTTCTTTCTTTCTTTCTTTCTTTCTTTCTGTCTTTCTTTCTTTCTTTCTTTCTGTCTTTCTTTCTTTCCTTCTCTTTTTTTCCTTTTTCCTTATTTTTTTCAGATAGGGTCTCATATCCAAAGCTGGCCTGAGTTGAGGTTCCTCCTACCTTAGCCTCCCGAGTGCTGAGATTACAGGTGTGCACCACCAAATCTGGCTTAAAGACATGTCTCTTAGTGATAGGAATAAGCAAGGATAGCTACCAAGGACATGCACTAAAGTGAGTAATGTAACTTGCTCTATTCAATGCTAGTTGGAGTCTTTCCCCAGACATTCCCATGTTAGTTAATGTTGTTAGGTGCCATCAAATTGGCACCTATCCAACTCATAGCCACCATATGTACGATAGAATGAAACAGTCCTCAATTCTGTACCAGATACACAATCATTTTTATGTTTAAGCCTATTGTGTCAGCCACTGTGTCAATCCATCTAGTTAAGGGTCTTTCTTTTTGTTGACCTGCCACTCTCCCAAATATGATGTTCTTCTTTAGGTATCGGTCCCTCCTTTGGACATGTTTTGGAGAAAACATGTCCCAAATACATGAGACACAGTCTGGTCATCTCTGCTTCCAAGGAGCACTTCTTCTAGGACAGATCTTTTGGTTCTCTTGGCAGTTCATGGTATATTCAATATTTGTCTCTAGCACCATAATTCAATAGCGTAAATTCTCCTTTCTCCCTTATTCAGTGTCCAGCTTTCACAATTTTATGATGCAACTGAAAAATACCATGGCATGAGCCAGGTACACCTTCTTCTTCAATGTGACATATTTACTTTTCAACACTTTAAAGAGATCAATAGAATAAGTAATAAAGTGATAATAATGATAAGTGGTAATAAAGTGATAATAAAGTAATAAAGTGGTAATAATGTAACTGGAATAATGCATGGACTAATATTATGAATTTCTGTATATTAATATCTACTGCTGAGTGACCAACTTTTGAAAAGTTAATCCTGTTAATCGTCCAATTTATTAATGCCTAGCCATAGGCTGATTAAATTGGGCTACCTCCCACACTTTTTTTTAGTACTGGCTGTTTGAGCCCAGAGTCTTGCTAGGCACGAAATCCACCAGTAAACCATACCCCAATCACCCTTATTATTTTTTATTTTAAGATGTAGTCTCTCTAATTTGCATAGGCTACTTCTGGACTTGAACTTGCTATCCTCCAGATTTGCCTCTGAAATTGGTGGGATTATAACAGTGCATTATGGTGCCCAGCTCACATTGCATCTCTTATCTTACAAGGTGTTGCAAGCAATAATTTGTGATGCTTGTACATGTCTTGTAATAATTTTCAAGGATGTCTCTCTAGCATGCAGCTTTGAAAGCTAAACATAGCATTTTCTGTGTATCATAGGTCAGATTTGTTTCCTGACCAGTTCAATAAACTATCCCTCCAGAATAAAAAAAAGGTACTAATTTGTTGTAATCCGTCTCATAAGATTGGATGATGATCAAGCTTGACTGTGATCTTTGTATGCAGCATTCAACTGGCCTCATTCTGAACCCGACTGAAGGGACTGGAGAGGCAAAGAGAAGAGATGCCATCATGAAGTTCCTGTTTCTTGATCCTCCGTGAGTGATAAACCATCGAAATTCATTTGGGCTAATTGATCTCTTATTGGTTGAATTGATGAAAATCTGATAAGCCAAACTATAATCACCCCTACTGTTTACAGAATGTGTGAGATCCTGTTGAGGATTTTATTTTCTCACAGTAATAAATTATTGAAACTGTTGCATCATCTATGTAGTTTATGCCATAACTATCAACGAACCAGTTGAATCCATGGTTTTCCATCATGGTTTCCTATACAACTACTTCTATGAAAGGACAACAAATAAAGTGAGAAAAGAGACTGATGAACACAAATGACCCATTAACTCTAATAAATGGGGCAGTTTATACTATAAAATTATGTACTAGACTCAGAAATAGGGTATTTAGTCAGTTTTTCATCACAATGATAATGTGCTCCATATGATCAACTTAACAGGAAGAATGAAGATTTTGCTCATGATTTCAGGGATTTAAGCCCATGCCAAGTAGTCTCTTGCTGTGGGTCCTATGGTGAGGCAGTGTACTGGGGTGGAAGCATGGGGCAGAGGCCGTGTGTTCTTTTCATGGCAGCCTGGGAGCAAAGAGAAAGGCAGGAGCAGGCTGGGCTCCTAGTATCACTTTCCAGGGCATCACTTCAATGACTATTCTTCCCACTCCACCTCACCTCCCAATAGTGCCAACTGATGGACAAGTCTTTAACACAAGGACCTTTGGGGAACATTCCTGATCCAAACTATAGAGCATGATAACACCACCTACCAAAGCAAATACCAGACATAATAAAAACTCTGAACAAGAAACAGACATACTGCACCGTTTTTGCTATGGTCGTAATATGTAGGAAATGGCCTTCAAATCTCTCTAAGTGATTTACCTCATGAAATTTCAGGCTTTGCTGGATTAGAGGTCTTTATTAATGAGAGAGAAAAAATTCTACTAAGGAATAATGCAATATTCATACTGAACTGGAAATTTAGAATTCCACACAGCTATTTTGAACTTAAGATGACAATGAATCAAGGTAAAGGACTCAATATTTGGGGGAGGGAAGATAACATCTTAATATTTCATTTTCTAGTGTAAAATCAATAGCAGTATCTCACAAGCTGGCTAAGAAATAGCTCATTTTTTAAAACCTCTATGTTAAGACACTTGGTCAAAAGGGCAGATTGGATAAGTAGAATGCTTTGTCTTCTGCCAAATAAAGTCTCTGCAAGAATCCCCTCTAATTAGAATCTCTGATAGTGCTTTACCTAGAACATGTTGCTGTTATTAGGTGCCATTGAGTCATAGGGACCCTATGTATAATAGAGGAAGCATTATTGTCAGTACTTCATGCTTCTCTGCTACTTATGTAGTTTTCAATGGCTGATTGCTTTTTGGGGAGTGGGTTGCCAGGTCCTTCTCCCAAGCCCACAGCATCTGGTGTTCCCAGGTGGTCTCCCATCCAAGTACTGATCAGGCCTGACCCTGCTTAGTTTCTGAGATCTGATGGGATCAGACACCAGCTGCAGTCTAGAACATTCTAGATAGATGTTAGTTAGACATATGTTAGTTCAATAGATAATAGTTTTTTTTTTTTCTGATCTAAACTCCCAGGATTCTCTTGTAAGAAACAAGCCTTCCTAGGTGTGCTGTGATACATGCCTGTAGTTCCACCTACATGGGAACTGTGTGCTGCAGGATCTCAAGTTTGGGGCAGAGGCAGCCTGTGTAATTTAGTAAGACCCTGTCTCAAAATAAAAAAAAGTAAAAAAGGCTGGGGATGCTGTTCCTCTGTGGTAGAGCACTCACATAACATGTGCAAGGCTCTGGGTTCAACCTCTCAATATTAGAAAAAGAATAAGAAAAAAGAATCATACTTATTACTTTATGGGGTATTTATTTTTAAGCCTTATCTGAAAGAAGTTTGGATACGGTTTTATGTAACTGCATGCATTATTTTGGATTTCCCAAGGAATAGACTGTCATATGAGATTTGAATAAAATTCATTTGGAAAGTGTCCCCAGAAAACACTGGTAGGGGTGAGGAGAAATGAGACAGAGAAGGGAAAGTCGCCAACACAGGGTGCCTTATTAGGCAAATTAACATGGTGAGCAACTGAAGATAAATCCTG
>VMDO01023193.1:0-32108 GCA_007922755.1 Pedetes capensis
CTGTCAGGTTGACAGTACATAGAAAGATCTGGAGTTCACAGAAAGGTCTGGAGTTCATAGAAAGATCTGGAGTTCATAGAAAGGTCTGGAGTTGAGAGAGAGAGAAATGAAAAGTAGGTATAATAGCAGCAAGACACCATCCATAAGGCCAATTAGTTTCCTGACCATTAAAGTTCAGAGGAAAGTTAACCATTATATCAGAATTTTGAAGTGAAATTCCTTAATTCAAACAGAATAATCTAATAAGGAAAATGTAAATCTTGTGTACTAAAAGAAGTGAAGTAGGGTGAAATTCAATGCTATTCCTCCAAAGGCTCAGTCACGCCATCGGGGCCGCAGGTTTTTCCCATCACTCTGCTTTGCCTTTCTTAGTGTTGTATTCATCCTCAGAAGGTGAAACCTACCACAGGTCAAAGTGTTATATCCAGACTTGACAGTGGCCAAAGCAGGAATATAAGCTGGCTCTTTTTGCATTTCTTCCTCATGTCTCACAGATTTGGATTAGCTCACATATCAGTACCTGGGATAATCACTGGCAAGGGGGTAGCCAAGATTGGCTTTGACTGATGCCCTGTGATGAAATCAATGTCGTATAGTCAACCACTATGTCTTTCAGAAATAGATGGATGGATTGATAGACAGATATTAATAACACGCAAATAATAATAAGATACCATTAAATGTATATATGTATATATGTATGTATATATGTATATCTATTGTTGTTGTAGTTGTTGTTAGGTGCCTTCCAGTCGGTATCCGACTCATAGCAACCCTCTGTACAACAGGGGAAACACTATTGTCAATGCTTCTCTGCTGTTCATAGGGTTTTCAATGGCAGATTGATTTTTGGGAGGGGATTGCCAGGTCCTTCTCCCAAGAAGGAAATTGTTGTTTGTTGTTAGGTGCAGTCAAGTCGAGTCGTGTCCAACTCAGCGACCCTTATAGGGTTTTCAATGGCTGACTGTTTCGGGATTTCCTTGGGAATGGATTGCCACGTCCTTCTCCCATTTTTGCGGTGCTGGGAATCGAACTCCGGACCTCAGAGACTGTAGAGTGGTGCTCTACCAACTGAGCTAAATCCCAGCCCCGTATATCTATATCTATAGATATAGATATAGATATAGATAGATAGATATACGGGGCTGAGATTTAGCTTAGTTGGTACAGCTCTGTGATCCAGTCTCTGAGGTCCCGAGTTCAATTCCCAGCACCGCAAAAATGGGAGAAGGACCTGGCAATCCACTCCCAAGGCAATCCCGAAACAGTCAGCCATTGAAAACCCTATGAGGGTCGCTATGAGTTAATTACCGACTGGAGGGCACCTAACAACAACTATATATACATATATATACATATATACACACATATATATACATATGTATATATAGTTGTTGTTAAGTGCCGTTGAGTCAGTGTCTGACTCACAGTGACCCTATATACAACAGACAAGACACTAGTCTCATGTTTCTCTGCTATTCTAGGGTTTTCAATGGCTTATTGATTTTTGGGAGTGGGTTGCTGGGTCCTTCTCCCAAGCCTACAGCACCTGGTGTTCCCAGGTGGCCTCCCATCCAAGTACTAACTAGGTCCGACCCTTCTTAGCTTCCAAGATCTGATGGGATCAGACACCACAGTGGTATGGCTACAGGTATACATATATCAACTGGGTTGGGGTTTAGTTCAGTTGGTAAAATGCTTCTCTGTGCTCTTTGTGGCCCTGGGTTTGGTCCCCAGCACCCAAAAATGGAAGAAGGCTGTGGCAGCCCACTCCTGAGGCAATCCTGAAACAATCAACCATTGAAAATGCTGTGAGGGTCGCTATTGAGTCAGAACCAACTCAACGGCACCTAACAACAACCACCACATATGTCGAGTATTGTAGTAGATTCTCTATGTACATAGCATCATTTAATCCCTTGTTGTTGTTGTTGTTGTTGTTGTTAGGTGCCGTCGAGTCGGTATCCGACTCATAGCGACCCTCTGTACAGCAGGGGAAACACTACTGTCAGTGCTTCTCTGCTGTTCACAGGGTTTTCAATGGCAGATTGATTTTTGGGAGTGGGTTGCCAGGTCCTTCTCCCAAGCCTACAGCTTCTGGTGTTCCCAGGCGGTCTCCCGTCCAGGTACTAACCAGGCCCGACCCTGCTTAGCTTCCAAGATCTGACAGGATCGGATGCCACAGGGCTACAGCTGCAGGCATTTAATCCCTACCATGTCCAAAAACACAAGTAATATTTCTATTGCCATTTTACTGACAGAAAAAAAAGACTCAGAGAAGTCAAATAATTTGCTCAAGGTTACCTACCAGTAAGTGGGTAAGATTTCATCATTTGTTGAATTCTGAAACTTAACAATTATGTGACACTACCTTTCCCTGTATCATACCAGTATCTTTAATATCAAGAATATTTTTAAGAAGAAAACATGTTATTTTTTACAATGATTCTCATTTTGGGTTCTCTCCTCTAGTTTTATCATATGCATTTACAGATTTACTTTGTGATCACATTACATTTGTAGCCTTGCTTTCCCTCTTAACACTGTGTTGTACACATTTTTAAATTGTTTCTGTGGTCTTTATGATTGCTTCTTAATAACCACATAATATTGCAGTGAGTGCCTCTACCATGATTAAGTAAACTTCCTTTATGGCCCTCCTATTGTGGAAGGGCATTTCCTATTTAACATACTATATATAATGCTACCCAACAGAGTTTCAGGCATGCCAGGAATTTTCCCTCTTTCTTTGAATAATTTCTTTATTTTCCATATCAATGAGGAGAAATGCTGGGCCATCAGGTATGAAGCAGCTTAAGGCTCTGGACAAGTCCTGCCAAACTGCCCTGCAAAAATATCTTGCTAATTTGCCAGGCTACATCATCTAAAAGTGTTCCATTACTGTAACTATCCAGCCACCATTGGATGCCATGATAACTACTATATTTTACTATCTAATAGAGATAAAATGGAAGTCCATACCTTCCTTGTAGCCAGTGAGATTGAACATTTTCTTGTGTACTTAATTTCTTCTTGTATTTCTTCACATCAGAGTGGTCTGTTCATACCTTTCACCCATCTGATTTAGGAGCTTTAGATGGTACGTAACAAGGGGGAGATTATGTGGACTGGGAGATGAGGCACATTTAAAGAGAGAGCTTGTATGAAGTGAAAAGTGCTTCCCTTGGAACTTGGGCTTTTAAGACCCGGGAACACGTTTTCAGCGTATAGCAGCACAGCCATAGATGTGAGGGCCCTTAATGGGGCTGTTAGGGGAGACGTTGTTACTGAGATTTATTTGGCTCATTCCAGGCTGTAAATTCATTTTTTAGCCCAGTTTCACCATCTGCAGTAAATAACCAGAATTGTGTAAACAAATGTCACCCAGACACATGAACCAATTAAAATTAGACTTTAAAAAAAAATACTAATAACATGGTGTATTTACTTGACTCTTGCGTATGCCGAGCCCCAAGGTCACTCACTCTTGATCATCCCTAATCCTCCCCTGACACACAGGCACACACACGCCACAGATGTCTAAGAAACAAAGAGCCTCATGGGGTATATATAGTACAAGGGAATGGATAGAGAAAGATGTCAACAGATAAATAATTGCTAGAAAAAAATTAACATTTTCCTTAAACAATTCTTCAGATCTAACAATGAGTTTTCCTTGGATGCATGTGAGAAAATAAAAAACTCAGAGACACAGGGATTTGTTATCACTGCCCATATTCCTAAGTGAGGAAATGGGAATTTAAGTAGATAGCTAGGTGGAAAGTGAAAATGACTAGACAGTCACAATCAGAATCAAGAGAAAAGCCAATCCTGGGGATCATTTAGTGGCTCTAGTTCACAATCATGGTCTTCAAAGACCATCTCAGCCCCACTCAGTTCTGAGTGATTCCTAATGAATCAGAAATCTAGAAGTTCCTATACAAATCACAGAGACACAGATGGTGCCAGTAGACCTTGCAACCTGTGAGCTTAAGCAATAACTTTTAAATGTTGGTCCATAACATAATAAGTCCAACCCATGTGCCAGGCAATGGGCTTTCGCCCTCAGAGCACCCTGACCCTCAGAGAAGATCAGTTCTATCTCAGGTCTGCCTAACCTTTCCCTGCCCTGTGCTGCTGATCTGGTAAATGGTACATTAGTATCATGATTTGGAGTGCTTTGCCTATGTGTTATCTTAAAAGATTTTGACTTGGTAAACATTCTGAGAGCCTGCTACATGCCTGGCACTGTGCTTGGAATCCAGGATGCACCAATAAATAATCCATAGTCCTTGTCCTCAGTGTGCTTTGGGTCTGGTGCAGAAGAAAGGGGCATTTTTTAAAAATAAAGAAAGAAAATATGAAATTCACCATGAAGGAGGCAGACAAGAGATTGTGTGGGTCTGCTCAGGAAAAGCATGATTTGCCCTTGAAGCAACCAAGGCTCAGAGAATTCTCCTGATGTGTCCAAGATCACACAACTATCATGGCAGAGTTGCCATCAGCATCTGCCAAATACCTATATCCCATCAGGTTTGGGCTGGTGTTTAGCTCAGTTGGTACAACACTGCTCCACACTTTCTGAGGACCCAGCTTAGATCCCCAGCACTGCACAAATGGGAGAAGGATGTGGCAGTCCACTCCCGAAAACAATCCTGAAACAATCAGTCACACATGACTTAAGGATAACTAACAACAACAACAACCAAGTATCAGTTTTCTTGGTAAGCTGGTTATGAGAATTAAGTTAGAGAATGCCTGTTAATGCACTTTATGAATTTAAAGAATTCAATACATGCTACTTACTATTGCGGTTACTGTACTGCTGCTGCTGTTGTTGTTAGGTACTGTTCAGTCAATGTCCACTCATAGCAACCCTATGTACAACAAATGAAAGAAAGAGTATTGTCAGTGCTTCTCTGCTCTTCATAGGGTTTTCAATGGTGGATTGATTTTTGGGAGTGGGTTGCCAGGGCCTTCTCGCAAACCTACAGTATCTGGTGTTCCCAGGTGGTCTCCCATCCAAGTACTAACCAGGCCCGACCCTGCTTAACTTCCAAGATCTGATGGAATCAGGCCCCACAGTGCTACAGCTGCAGGCACTGTAGATTGCTAGGCTATGATATAGTAGCCCAAAGATTTGAGAGACACAAAGAAACAAAGGTGAGAGAATCAAAAGGTAGAAGAAATGGGATCAGTTGATCTGATTTGCTATCTATAATACACCAATAATCAATAAGAATACATTGAGAGCCTTCTACATGCATGGCACTGTGACAGGTTCTAGGGATATGGCAGTGACTAAAACATACAACTCACCAATTACACATTCCTGAATCAATAAATATCATTCATGCATGCGAGAAAGGAGGAGTTTGGAGAATGTGAGGGCTTGCGAAGAGGAGGCTGACCTGATTTGGTACGGCAGGGAAGGCTTTCCTCAAGAAATGTGGTGGAGCTGCAAGCTAACTCTTGAAGAGGAGCTCCAGGCAGAGCAAAGGGCATGTGCCAAAGGCCCTGGGGCAGGAGGGAGCCCGCTGCTAAAGGCCAAAGTGGCTGCAGTCAAGGGACTCAAGAGCTGGAGTGAAGAGAGGTACGAAGATGATCCTGCATGTGATGGAGAGGAATCCAGGAAGATTTAGAACAAAGGTGGATGTGCATAGGACTTCAATGTTTAAAAGCTCACGGTGACCCAGTACCATGGTGCATGCCTATAATCCCAGCAACTCAGGAGGCTGAAGCAGGAGGATCACAAGTTTGAGGTCAGAGGCAGCATGTACTATTAGCAAGACTCTGTCTCAAAATTTAAAAAGGGATTGGAGATGCACTTTAACGCACATTGCCTGGCATGTGCAAGGCCCTGGCTTAACCTTCCATTACTGGGGGGGGAAAAAAAAAGACAACCTCACTGTGGCTTACTATGTTGGATCTGGATAGAAAAGAGGCAAAATTGGAAATTGCAAGCCTACAAGGCAAATTGGAGAATACTGCTCTGGTCAAGGGGAAAAACACTGGAGCTTAGACTAAATAGTTGCAATGGAGAGGGAGCATCTCAAAGGACAGATAGAGAAGTACAAGATTCTGTCTATCAGAAACATTTGCCATTTAAACAATATTGGAACCCACCTCATCATCTAGTTGTGCATGTGTGTGGATGCATCTTTCCCGTCAAACTGTATATTCCCACAATCTGGCCAAGGTTCTCCCTGAATATTTACTTGTTTACCTGCACTGACTTTGTACCAGGAGTAAGCAGCCTTTTGTTCTTGGATAGATGTGGACTGAGAAGCATGGAAAGGAAAAATGTTTGAGTCCAATCTAGACTGTGTTTCTCTTCCTCAGCATAGGCCTATCTTATCATTTAATTCTGAGCGACCCTTAGAAGAAGGTCATTTGACCCATATCCCACCTTCCAAACCCACATCTGCCTTGAGGGAATGAAACTGCTGTGTCTGTGCAGCGTAACATTTGGCAGAAGAGAGGCAGGGCTCCATGCTCCTGAGGAGCACCACAACCTCTTCCACTTCAGTCAAGACATCCTCATTGTTCTTCCTTCTCTGGCTGCCAGAGAAATACCCCCTGTCTCTCCATCCTGCATCCTTCAAGGACTTATGGTGACTTTGGATAGGATAGAAAGCAGAGCTGGAGGCCACCTCTTTGTGTGGACTTCTTGGGTCATGGAGGCCCTGTCAATAGCGTGATCATTGCCTGGACCACTTCAGTAGCTGTGTTGTAAGCGAACCCTCTCATTTCAGAGATGGAGACATGGAAGCCCAACGAAGCAGATGAGGTGGTGGTACTTGTCCTAGACAAGGTTTCCTAGAAGCTGAGTTTGAGATGGAGGAGAAATGTGGAGGGGAGTGAGAGAAGCAGGATCAGACAGGGAAGATGTTAGACAACGACGTGCTTCAGTAAAAGTGTAGACTCAGCCCTATTCCTCTGGGAGCAGTGCAGGTGGTCTTGTCCAAGTGCAAGAGAGCCAGGCCCTTGCTTTTTCCCACACAACACTCATTGATCATGGGCTGCACCCCAGGGTGGTTGGGAGCTTAATGTCTCAGGCACCTCTAGGCAAGTGGCTCCATCAGCTGCATGCAGGACCCCATAATAAAAGAGTGCAGGTAGAAGCCATTGTCCTCTAATACCTAGAGTCACTGGGAGAGGGTAGAAGAGTAGGTGCATTGGGATCTACACGGGGCACTTCTGCAGAGACTATCACTCCTTACATTATGCATTTGTGATGGGAATGATAGGGATGACGCAGGAAGGGTGTGTGTGAACCAGCTGCTCCCATGCTGTGTGAGCTTGGGTAAACAACTAACCCTTTTTGATCCCTCTGTCCTATTGGTAAGTGAATTTATCTGTTATAAAATCCTTCTACATTTCTGATATGGATCCTAAATTCAAATGAAGTCAGAGTCTATTGGAGAGTTGTGATAATCTAAGATTACAGCTTGGAAAATGCTTTACTCTCTGCCATCTTGGAGCCCAGAAAGGTGTGTTTGGTGGAAAATTCAAGAGTATACTACAAAGATGGAAGTGGAGTGATAAGCAAAGGCCACAGACTGTGAGGACCCCCAGGCCAGCAGCTTTGGCTCCTGGTTCTTTATCTCCAGTGCCCAGCAAGCAACTGTCATTTAAAATCTGCATGAAGAAAGAGAAGGAAAGAAGAAAAAGAGGGATATGGAGAGAGAGGAAAATGACAGGAAAGGACAAGCATCAGAGCAATACCATGGGATTTATTTTATTTTGATTCCCCAAATTGCCTACCCTAAGGTAGTAACAGGAAGGACCTGGCAACCCACTCCCAAAAAACAATCTGCCATTGAAAACCCTATGAATAGCAGAGAAGCAGTATCAGTACTGTTTTGCCTTTTGTATGCAGGGTTGGTATGAGTTGGAGACCGACTTGATGGCACCTAACAACAACAGACCCCACTAAGCCTGCACAAATGAACCTGCAAAAATGAATGGAGAAACAATTTGCCAGAGAGGTGGGAAGAAAAACAAGGGAGATGAAGATCTCAGAACCCATTCAAGGTCAAAAGAGAATGGTCAGTAGTGTCGCGCATTGCAAGTCAGATAGCCTGGGACAGAAGGGATCCTAGTGGACCTGGCCAGAAGGAGGTGATTGGCAGCTCTCTTCAGCAAGAGCCACTCTTGATCCCATGAACCCCCACCCGTTCTTGTAGCTGTGTTCTCCCATGGGAAGGTGGACAGGGCAGTGGGTGGAGGATGGGAATAGACATAGGAGGTGGAAAGAACTCAAGATTATTCATGCATCCCCACGTAGGTAATGGAATCCTGTTTAAATCGCCCTCATCCCACCTCCTCCCAAGTTGGGAAACGGAGCTAATGGTAAAAACATTCCACATGTTCTGATTAGCTACAACCTCATTATCATGCTTCGCCTTGCAATGCAGCCCTTCAGTTAATGAAATCTGGTGCTGGAGCAAAGGAGCCCATGCGGAAGACAGGGCTCTGGTGGAGGCAGCTGAGCTTCAGGTTTTGAGACTTTAGGTTTTTGGGGGGTTTTTGTTTTTTTGGTTTTTTGTTTTTTACTTTTCATTCCTCCACCACAGCCCCCTCCATCCCAGAAAAGAGAAAAAGCTGAAAGAAAGCCGGGGAGAAAGAGGCAGGACTTGAAACAGCCCCCAAATCCCAACAACAAAAACAGCAATTGCTATATGTGAAAACCAGTGCAAATTAGACTAAACAGCCGCAGAAGCCAAATGGAAATCGTAATTCTTCCAGTCCTTGCTGCTCCGACACATGTAATAGGTTTGGCAGGGAGTCAAGGAAAACAGGGCCAAGCCGAGGTATGTTTCAAAGAATCTAAAGGCTGCTCGCGGTGGGGAAGCCATATTTCCCACAGCTCGGAAGGAGGGACATCTGCATGGGCATGAGGGGTCCCATCTCCATTGGAGGAGGGCCCTGGGCCCCCTAATGACTCAAGAGCCTACAGATGGACAGGGGAGACACATCAAGTGAATGGGCATCACCCCCAGGCAGGATATGGTGTGGGTGGGGAGGCCTCTAGACCACCCTGGACCCAGATGCCCTGAAGCAGCCTCCTTTAGGAAAATGGAAAATGGTCTAAGCAGGCTGCAGGGCAGGCAGCCAGGAAGTGCTCCTGGTGACATTTGTCAGGATAGCCAGGGAGAGGGAGGGTAAGGAGAGGGAGAGGGCTTCCCTCCTCTGTTCAGGCCATCTGCTGGACATTCTCATTCACCTCTCTGTGTCAGCACCAGCCCACCTGCTTCCCAGAGCAGAAAGTGAGGGTCAGTCAGCTCAAGGGCTCACCACAGGCACAGAGTGAGCAAAGGTAACAGGCAAGTTTTGAATCCAGCTCTTCCTGACTGCAAAGCTTATGCTTGGTCCCCTACCCCAGGGGTTGGCAAAAACTTTTCCTATAAAGTGTTGAACTGTGAGTATATTCAGTTTTGCAGGCCTGAGGGTCCCTGTTGCAAATACTGACTCTGTTGTTTTAGCTCCAAAGCATTAGAGAGCCACAGGTGTTATGTAATCAAACAATATGGCTGTGCTCCAATAAAACTTTATTTACAAAAACAGGTAGTGGGCCGGATTTGGCTCATGGGGCATAATTTGCCAATCTCTATCTCACACTAACACGATAAAAGAGAATATGACAGAGACTCGTGGGGGGAGGCAATCTTAAGACTAAAAAAACCAACCAAAATAATAAATTTGTTCATATAATGGCTGGCAACATGATGTAAGGATTGGAGCACAGGTTTTATGTAAGTTCATCCTGTGTATGAGCCTGACTTTGCACCTACACTGGTTAAATAATCTGGGGCAAATTACTTAACCTTTATGATTCTCTGTCTCTTCTTGTTTTAAATGGAGATTATAGCTAAAACTATCTCAGTACCCTTGTGAGAATTAAACAAGATCATTCTTGCCATGTGCTTAGTATAGACCTTGAAATATAATAAATATCCAGTAAACATTAGCTACAATTATTTCAACAGATACTTAAGCATCAATGGCCTGCAAAGTGAATCTCAGTATCTGCATGTCCTGGGTGAGGACATAAATTTTCCAAAAGATTAAGAATGGTGCCCATGATCACTCAACTGGGAAGGATCAGAGCTGTATCACTGTATCAGAAGCCTAAAACTCATTCTTATTCCACCCCACTGTGGAAGGAAAAGAACACCCAAAGACAAGACTTGTAAAGGACAGGAAGCATGACCAGAGACCTGACACCCAGCACCAAAGTGTGGGGACCCTATCTGTCCAAGGGTTACCTGTACAGTCAGAAGGATCCTTATCCAATGCTCTTTCCTGGATTGGGGACCAATCCTTAATATATTGTCTTATATGGAAGCTGCTTGCTCTGGTACAAGGGTTACCTGTACAATCAGAAGGATCCTTAGCCAATGCTCTTTCCTGGATTGGGGACCAATCCTTAAAATATTGTCTTGTATGGAAACTGCCTGCTCTGGCAGTTTTGCATAGCTTCAGAAGCCTAAAGGTGCAGAACCAGCATGCCCATTACCTTGCCACAGCAGGTGAAGAGGAATGGCATTCTGTGCTTTCCAGGGATACAGCAAAGCCATCCTGGGGCTCAGGAAGTTCAGGAGCTGAGTTATCCAGGGCTCGTAAACAAACTAGACTGGGTAGAAAACTCCAGCAGAAGAAAAGCTTAGGGGTCTTAATTCAGAAGGAAAAAAAAAGTCTATTAAGACTTTGAGGAACCATTGCCATGATTGATTCCTGGCACAGGTGCCTCATTCTTCATGCCTTCACGATGTATATTAGTTTCCTGCAGCTACTATAACAAATTACCATAAACTGGATGATTTACAAAAATGTAGAAATTTATTCTCTCACAGTTCTGTTAGAAGTCTGAAATGTAGGCATCAGCAAGGCCACAAACTGCTGGAATTTTCTAGAGGTGCCTCCATTCCTTCCCCTTTCCAGCTTCCAGTGACTGCCCTGGCATTCTCGAGCTGTGGCCACATCACACTAGTCTCTGTCTCCATCTTCACATTGCCTTCTCCTCCATATGTCTCTCTTCTTATGAGGATGCTTGTCATTGGATTTAGGGTCACCTAGATAATCCAGTGGGAGATGGACCCAACAACCCACTCCCAAAAATCAATCTGCCATTGAAAACCCTATGAACAGCAGAGAAGCACTGACAATAGTGTTTTGCCTGTTGTACATAGAGTCGCTATAAGTCAGATACCTACTCAATGGCACTTAACAACAACAAGATAATCCAGAATGATCTTCTCATCTCATGATCTATAATTATACTGAAAAATATACTTAACTATACTTTCATCTATATAAGGTCACATTCGTAGGTTTCAGGGATTAGGACACAGACATATCCTTTCTGAGTGGTCAGGGAATTAGTCAATCCACTACAAGGTGTCCCATTTTCTGATTCAGATTCAAAGTGATGTTTTCTAATTCCAGAGAACCCATGATTGTCAGTGCAGAACAGGACATTAGGGAGCATATAATTTATGCCTTCATTTGCCTTCATTTTTCCTATGAGAAGGTAAGCAATTTGCCCCCAAGTTGACACTATGCTCAGAGAAGCAGAGCTAAACCTACAATCTGCCCACACACACATAATCTCCTTGTATTTTTCCATTGCTATCCTTAGTGAAATAAATATCCCTCCAATTCTCTACCTCCTCTGTTTCTGCCTCCTCTCATGAGGCCAATCCCAGCCAACCCAATGTGATTGTGCTTTTACACATTGCACCATACGATCTTGCTGGGCAAATGTCAACTTTTCTCTAGAACTCACAACAGACTTCAACTCAGTTCCAAGCACAGGTTTCAGAGAACAGCATTTTAGTTGATGCCATTGATTCTGCTTCCTCTGTCATCTCTGCTCTGATGTCAATTTATGGACATCTAAATAGACATAGGAAAAGACTGGCTTGGACCTAGACATGGTGACTGAGACAAAAAAAGAGAAAGCCTTCAGTCCATTGCTCCCCAAGGAATATATTCACCATCAGAGATGTTCTTGTTGTTAGGTGCCATCAAGTCAGGTCCAATTCATAGCAACCCTATGTAAAACAGAATGAAAGACTCCCCAGTTCTGCACCAGGCACATGTTTTTTATGTTTATGCCCATTGTTGCAGACACTGTGTCAATCCATCTACTTGAGGGTCTTCCTTTTTATCATTGATCTGCCACTCTCCCAAACAAGATGTCCTTCTCCAGGGATTGATCCCTCCTGACTGCATGTCCAAAATATGGAAGACACAGTCTAGCCATTCTTGCTTCCAAGGACCAATCTGGTTGCACATCTTCTAGGATTGATATGTCAGTTGTTTGTCAGCCCATGGTATATTCAACATTTATCTCTAGCACCACAATTCAAAAGCATCAATTCTTCTCCTGTGTCTCTTATTCAACATCTAGCATCCACAACCATATAATGTGAATGAAAATACCATAGCATGAGTCAGGAACACCTTAATCTTCAGTGTGACATCTTTACTTTTCAACACTTTAAAGAGGTCTTTTGCAACAGCTTTTCTCAATGCACTGCATCTTTTGATTTCTTGACAGCTGCTTCCACGGGTATTGATTATAGAACCAAGTAAAGCAAAATCTTGGACAATCTCAATCTTTTCTCCATTTATTGTGAAGTTGCATACTGACCCAGTTGTAAGGATTTTTGTTTTGTTGATATTGAGGTGCAATCCATACTAAAGGCATTGTTCTTTGATCTTCACCAGGAAATATTTCAAATCTTCTTCACTTTCACCAAGCAGTTGTGTCATCTGCATAACACAGGTTTGTTAAGAAGTCTTCCTCCAATTAGGATGCCATGTTCTTCTTCATAAAGTCCTGCTTCTCAGATTATTTGCTCAGCATAGAGACTGGAGATATAGAGTGAAAAGATACAGCCCTGAAGTACACCTTTCTTGACTTTAAGCCAGGCAGTGTTTCCTCGTTCTGTTTGAATGACTGTCTCCTGGTCCACATGCAGATTCCTCATGAGTACAATTAAGTGCTCTGGTATTACCATTCTTCACAGTGTTATCCATAATTGGTTATAATCCACACTGTCAAATGCCTTTGCATAGTCGATAAAACGTAGGCAGACATCTCTCTGGTATCTTCTGCTTTTGGCTAATATCCATCTGACATTAGTAATAATGTTCCTGCTTCCATACCCTCTTCTGAATCCAGCTTGATTTTCTGGCAGTTCCCTAACTATATAATGCTGCAGTCACTTTTGAATGATCTTTAGCAAAATGTTGCTTATGTGTTATATTAACAATATCGTTAGATAGTTTCCAAATTTGGTTGGATCCCCTTTCTTGGAAAGAGGCACAAATATGGATCTCTTCCAATCAGTTGGCCAGGTATCTGTTTTCCAAATCTCTTGACATAAACAAGTTAACACCTCCAGTGCTGCATCTGTTTCTTGCAATATCTCTATTGTTATTCCATCAATTACTGGAACCTTGTGTTTTACCAGTTCCTTCAAAGCAGCTTCCACTTCTTCCTTCATTACCACCAGTTCCTGATCATATGCAGTGTATTCAAGCAGTTGGTCATCTACCAGTTTTTTGTTTTTGTTTGTTTGTTTGTTGTTTGCTTTTGTTTGGTTTTTTTTTTTTACTTTGCGACTCTGTGTATTCCTTTCACCTTCTTGTGATGTTTCCTGAATTGTTTAATATTTTCCCTATAGAATCCTTCACTATTGCAACTCAAGGCTTGATTTTTTTTTGCTTCAATTCCTTAGGCTTGAGAATAACTGAGCATGTTCTTCCCTTCTGGTTTTCTGTGTCCAGCTCTTTGCACGTCATTATAATATTTGATTTTGTCTTCTTCAGCTGCTCTTCAAAATCTTCTGTTTAATTCCTTACCTTTCTCATATCTTCCTTTGACATTGAAGGGCAACTTTCAGAGTCTCTTTTGATATAAATTTGGTCTTTTCTTTTTTTCTGTGTTTTTAATAACCTTTTGCTTTCTTAATGAATGATGTCTTTGATGTCATACCACAACTCATCCAGTCTTTGACCATTAGTCAAATTTAACACAAATTTGACGCATTTAACCTGTTCTTGATGTCATCTCTGAACTCAGGGGGAATATACTCAAGATTAGTTCTCATAGTCTTGTTCTAATTTTATTCACTTTCAGGTTGAACCTGCATATGAGCAGTTGATAGTCTGAACCATAATCAGCACCTTGTCTTGTTCTGACATTTGATAGTGAGCTTTTCCATTGTCTATTTCCATAAATGTAGCCAATTCAGTTCTTGTATGTTCCATCTGGTGAAGTCCATGTGTATAGTCACCATTTATGTTAGTGAAAAAATGTATTTGCAATGAAAAGGTAATTGGTCTGACAAAATTCCATCATGCAATCTCTAGCATTATTTCCATCGCCAAGGCCATATTTTCCAACTACTGAGCCTTCTTGTTTCTAACTTTTGCATTGTAGTCACCAGTAATTATCACTGCCACCAGTAATTATCACTGCGTCCTGATTGCATGTTCAACCTATTTGAGATTGCAGGAGCTGGTAAAAATCTTCCCTATCTTCACTGTATGGGAGAAGGACCTGGCAATCCACTCCCAAGGCAATCCCGAAACAGTCAGCCATTGAAAACCCTATGAGGGTCGCTATGAATCGGATACCAACTCTACGGCACCTAACAACAACAACAACAACATCTTCACTGTGGCCTTAGTCATGGGTACGCAAATTAGAAAAATAGTCATATTAACTGGCCTTACTTGTGGGTGTATGGATATTATTCTATCACTGAGAGCACTATACTTCAGGATAGATCTTAAGATGTCTTTTTTCATGATGAATGCAACCCCATTTTTCTTTGTCATTCCTAACATAGTATGCCATATGATTATCTAATTCAAAATGGCCCGTGCCGGTCCACTTTAGCTCATTGATGCCTAGAATGTTAATGTTTATGCACTCCATTACCTGTTTGATGATTTCTAATTTTCCTATATTCATATTATATACATTCCATGTTCCAATTATATATGGAAATTTATAGTTGTTCCCCCTGATTTTGAGTCATGCCATATCAGCAAATGGAAGTCCCTGGGACTTTACTCAATTTCCATCATTAAGGTAGACACTAGTTTGAGAAAACAACTCTTTCCCAGTCATCTCTTGAGTGTCATCCAACCTGGGGGGCTCATTTTCTGGCACTATATCTAACAGTGTTTCTCTACTATTCATAGGGCTTTCAATGGCTGATTGTTTTGGTGGCGGGCTGCCAGGTCCTACCCCCTAGTCTGACTTAGTCTGGAAGCTCATTGAAACTTGTCCACCATAGGTGACCCTGCTGGCATCTGTAATACCAGTAGTATAGTTTTCAGCATCATGGCAACACACAAGCTCACATAGTACAGCAAATTGACAGACTTGTGGATGACCATCAGAGATAGGTGGCAGAAATAAACAAAAGAGGACTGAGGCTTCAGGGGAGCTCACTGTCAAAACCCTGGAGTTTACAGAAAATTGATGGTGTGCATATTATGTTACAAAACCTACATGAGTACACGTTCACAGAAAGATGATAGATCAATAAATATCTATGTGCTTGTTATGTATTCCCAACTGTATAAGCGGAGCTGATAGTTGGAAGAAGTTTACTTAGCATTCCTCTGTTCATCTGCCATCTACAATGGCAATTTGATCTGGAATGGCCTAAAATCATATTACTAGTACAAAAGTTGTCATCAGAAGACTATACAAATAGTAGAAATTAGTAAGTGCACCCACATCTGAGGGCTGAAGAGACAGCAAATATGCAATATGCCCTCAGCTTTACCATGCTCCACCCCAGCACTGAAAGACCATGGTGCTAGGAAGTACTTTCAAGAGACTAAAACCTACTTCCCTCATAGCTTCTGTTTGGTTGTTCTTCCATGTAGAACTCCCTAGATCTTTGGTAATAGACAGTGCTTATTTCTAAGGTCATCTCTCTACTAGACTAAAGTTCCCATAGGACAGTTCCCAGATATCATTTTCAGGCTCTTGAGTATCCTCACTGGCCTCCTCTGAGCATAATGCTGTTGGTGACACCCATCTCCAGGGCTGCACCCCAAGTAGTCTCGCTACTCTGGGCATTTATCTTCAACCATTTAGAAGCAGGAATGTGTCCCTCCAAAGGCCAGTGCATGACCTAACTATTAAGACCATGCATGTCGGTGTTCCTGGTTGCAAGCATACAAGGTGAAGACTGACTCTTGAAATAGCAACACTCTACCTGTGTAGTTGGGGTATATGGGTTAAATTCCCATTGCCTGTATGAAGTGCAGTATGTAATGAAATCACACATTCAGTGGATACTATGTTTGTATCTGGTATATTTTCTTAATTAAAGTTTAATATATTTGTGGCAAGGACATTCAGCATCATCCAAAGAAAGGGAATTAAGTGCATTCAAAGTGATTAATACGGTGCCAGGTATGTGGAAACTCCCAGTACATGACAGCCATTACTATTAAGAGAACCCTGTATGTGACACTATTGTCTGAAGCTAACTGCCTGGGAGAAGTCACCAAAGTCTGCACACCCGGAAACATGATGTGTGTGGTGCATCTCACTTGTTCATCTTGTTTGTGACTTGTTCATCTCAATTGAACACACTTCTCAAAAGCAAAAGCAGAGTTTTCCTCCCTTCTGGGTCTTCAGCTCGTGGCAAATAGCAGGTTCATGAAAAGTGATTGTCCCTGCAGCAGCTCATACTGTTGGAGTTCCCCAAAGAGCAGAATAAGGACCCTGCCCCACAGTCAGGAGATCTGGGCCCAAGGAGTCTTGTGATGCTGTGAACATCACAGCTCTTGCTTGGGTTTTGGAGTTTTTAGGTGAGAAAGGGAAGTTTGGAGCTAGTTGGTCTTTGTATTTCCTGCTGGCCTAGATAAATGTCAGTGATGCTGGGACTCTTTGTTCAAAGCCATTAATCTTGTCAAATTGGTTTGGATGTTGGAGTTATCATGCTAGACTCATAAGGCTTTATAGAAATGAGTGTGATCCTTTGCCCTAAAGTGCTTCCCAACTGAATGAAAGAAAGCAAGCCTACATAACATGGGAACAATAGTAAGGGGTAATTAAAGAATTAAATAATAACACATTGCTTTGTGACTACAGATAATTCTAATCAAGAAATCATTTTTTACATAATAAATGTTCTAGACGAGGGTCTGAATGACTATTCAGAAGCAAACTTTGGCCCACTATCTCACATTTTATAAAAAAACAATTGTCGTGGAACACATTTGGACCATTGTTGAGTATTGTGTATGGCTACCTTTGTTCTACAACTGCAGAATTAAGTAGCTGTACCAGAAATCATTTAGTTCACAAAGCCCAAAGCAATTCCTACCTTTCCCTTTGCAGACAAATTGTACCCAGCCAAGATCTCAATGAGAAAGAACATATCCTCAAAGGAGGCAATGTCTTGGTGGGCTTGAATGATCTAAGAAGACCCACTAGAAGAAAAGGATTTGGAGGGAGCCCTAAGAGGTGGACAGATAACTGAGAAACACAAAAAGAGAAAAAAACTTCATCATCATAGAGTCCTAGAGAAGGAGCTTCAGGGGCAACTTGTCCTTAGGATGGAATCCTCTTTGGCTCATACTTGAACAGATACCTGGTCAGATCAGCCTGGTAGGGACTCTTGCAGAGACAGTAAATATGCAATATGCCCTCAGCTTCACCATGCTCCACCCAAGCACTGAAAGGCCATGGTACTAGGAAGTACTTCCTTCCAAGAGACTAAAACCCACTTCCCTCGTAGCTTCTGCTTGGTTGTTCTTCCACATAGCACCCCCTAGATCTTTGGGAATAGATAATGGTTGTTTCGAAGGTCATCTCTCTACTAAAGTTCCCATAGGACAGTTTCCAGATATCATTTTCAGGCTCCTGAGTATCCTCACTGGCCTCCTCTGAGCACAATGCTGTTGGTGACACCCATCTCCAGGGCTGCACCCCAAGCCAGCCTCGCTACTCTGGGCATTTATCTTCAGTGGGTCAGAGGCTCCCTTGTGTCTTTCCCTCAAATGTGATGCATTTGACAGAGCCCTGGCTTTGTCCTCATGCAGTCCTTCATACAAATCCTGGCTTCCATTTTTATACCTGCCTTAGCCCTCAATTTAAATACAGACTACAGGATTGCTATGAGGGTTGCAGGGGATAGTTGTAAAGAGCCCAAGACATAGTTAACATTCAATAAATACCAGTTATATTCATTGTTCTAAGTAGCCACCTCTGCTAACAAAGTCTGATATCACAGAGCAATCAGTTTGCAAAGCCAGCTTTACTCTTTGCCAAAATTCCCTGCATCTATTCCCAGAAAAAAAAATTTACAGTCCCTTTTTCTGGGAAAAGTAGAGTCTTCTTTGCCCCTACAGAGCTCTGAATCCAATTATGAGTTGCCCTTCAGGTTACATGTCTCTCTCTGTGCTCATTTTCCGGTGCATGTGAGGAGTTCTGCCTGCTTGTACACGATCCTCTGGCCTTGGCATTTCTCTTGACCTCCTGCCACCTTCTGGTCACCTCTGAGTACAACAGTGAGCTCTGCATGGTGATGAGCTCATACACCTCATTCTTCTCCTTCCCATGGCTAGACCATAAACCTGACAATGTTCCACAGCCAGGGAAATGCAGGGGCTGCAACAGAAAACATCTAGTTCACAAAGCCCAAAACAGCCCCTATCTTTCCCTTTGCAGATAAAGTGTACCAAGCCATGATCTCCGTGAGAAAGGACACATCTTCAAAGGAGGGGATGTCTTGGTGAACTTCAACAATCTAGGAAGACCCACTAGAAGAAAAGGATTTGGAGGGAGCCCTAGGAAGTGGACAGATAATAGAGAAACACAAAAAAGGGACAATTACATCATCATAGAGTCCTAGAGAAGGAAGGAACTTGAGAGGTAGCTTGCCCTCAGGAAGGAATCCTCTTCGGTTCACACCTGAACAGATAACCTGGTCAGCCCAGCCTGGCAGGGACTCTTGCAAAGACAGCAAACATGCAATATGCCCTCAGTATCACCATGCGGAGAACCAGCCTCACCTCTATATTTATGCTCTTCTATCCTTGGTGTTGTAGTTGTTGTTTAGATGAGTAGCATCCAACTCAGCAACCGTAGGTACAACAGAATGAAACACTACCCGACACAATGCCAGACCCAACACTATGTCAGTTCTTCTCTGCTATTCATAGGGGTTTCAGTGGCTGATTGTTTCAGGAGTAGGCTGACAGGTCCTTCTCCCAGTACCCAGTATTCCCAGATAGTCTCCCATCCAAGTACTAACCAGGCCCAGCCCTGCTTAGCTTCTGAGATCTGACAGGATCGGACACCAGAGTGATACACCTGTAGACTCTATCCTTTGTAGCTCCGCCAAAAAAACTTTTCCTTTCTTCACAATGTAGTTTTTTCAAACAATTCACAGTGATGAAAATAGAGAGTCCAAATGAGAGTCCAGTAACCTGACCAGTATAAAAGTAAGAATTTGGAGATGGATTTCAAAGTGTCTATGGAACACTCAATGTCATGGGCAAAATAATGGCTCCCCCAAAACGTTCACCTCCTAATCCTTAGAACCTGTGAATATGTTATCTTCTGTGGCAAGAAGGGCTTTGTTAATGACTAAGGAAGAAATTGTTTGGGATTATATGAATCGACCAAAGGATCTACTTAGAATAGACCCTTAAAAATGGAAGAGGAAATTGAAAGACAAGTCAGAGTGATGTAAACTGAGAAGGCCTTAACCCATCACTGGTAGCCTTGAACAAGGAAGAAAGCCAGGAGCCAAGGATTGTGGGAAGTTTCTAGAAGCTGGAAAAAGACCTACAACCTCTAGAAGAAATGGAGCCCTGCTTGTACCCCGGTTTTAGTTAAGTGAGACCTGTGTCAGACTTCTAAACTATAAAACTCTAATCTGATAAATTGGTATTGTTTTTAAGCCACTAAGTTTATGGTGATTTGTTACAGCCACAACAGAAAACTAACACACTCAAGAAAAACAGACAAGAACATAAGACAACCTAGGAGAAAGGCTTGTCAAGAGAATTCATGGAGGGTGGAGTTTCGAGAAGTAGGAGGTGGTAAGAACCACAGGGAGGTGAAATGAGATGAGAACTGGAAAAGACAAAAGAAAAAAGAAGACACCTCAATTCTCCTCTTCTGCCTGCATACTAACCCACGATTTCTATTCCCAGCCCTAGCACCACCCCATAACGATTTCCAACAGCCCCCAGCATGACAGTTCTAAAATAGAGATGAAATCAGGCCACTCTCCAGCTTCAAATTCTCTCCTAACTCCCCATGACTTTCATAATAAAGTCTGAAACTGCTTGAAAGGCACAATCTACCCACAGACAACTCTGGAATCTTATGCCCTGCCACTTTCTCCATGTTCCAAACTCCACTCAGCAAATATAGCACCTACAGAGCTCTCACACCCACGCGCTGTGCAAGCTTGTTCATTCCCTGGGCCTGCCCTTGGCCAGCTTGCCTCTCCTACAGGAATCCATAAGACCTAGCTTGAACCCTCCTTGGAGATGCTTTGTCTGATCAATCCTCAGCCTCAGTCCTACATGTCTCTGTAAGCCATGACTTTTTATATATCCATCCATTTATACAGAACTGTGCACTTTAGGGCAGAGCCTGTATCTTTATCACTCAGCTCTCAGCCAATGATTTCTCAAACTGCACCCCTCATCTCCTTGAGTAAGTAGAAAGTCTCAGATATAACCTGGGCCAGGGTTATCTCTGAGAGCCAAGGCTAGGAAGACAGAACTGGTTTGTGGCTACCAAATAAGTAGGTTCCAAGCAGAGGAACAGAGAAAGAGAAAAGGTCTAGACTATATCACAGAACTTTGTGATGATGGAAAATGTGCTGTGTCTACACTGTCTGCTAGCCAGATGGCTGATGAGCACTTGAAATGCAGCTAATGTAACTGAGGAAGTGAACTTTGAATTTTACTTAAGCTTAATTAACTTAAATTTTTGGGTTGGGGTTTAGCTCAGTTGGTAGAGTACTTGCTCTGCATGCCTCTGAGCCCAAGTTCAATCCCCAACAACCCCAAAATGGGAAAAGGACCTGAAAGCCCACTACTGAAACAATCCTGAAATAATCAGCCATTGAAAACCCTATGAATAGCATAGAAGCATTGACATAGTGCCAGGCATAGCACAGTGTCAGAGAGTGTTCTGTTCTCTTCTACAAAGCATCTCTATGAGTCAAATCCAATTTGACAGCACCTAACAACAACAATTTAAGTTTATATTTAAATAGACAGTGGTTAATATCTACCTAATTGGATAGTGCAGCTGGTGGGAAGGGAAGGGAAGCAGGAATACAAGCAAAACATCAAAACCAAAGGGAAGATGGGTTAACAATTCTAAACCACTATACATTTATACTGGAATTGAATAGTTAAGTAAATGGATGGTAGATGATGGGAGCCAAGTTTCTCACTGCTGGAATGGGAGCTAATAAAGAAGTAAAGGAAGAAAGCTAGAAAGATTGACATGGTAACAGGTCAGTGTTCAACACATGATTAACTCATGTGTAGCTTGATATAGATTGAGATGATTACATATAGTAATATGTGTAGTTATGTATATGTACACAGATTAGTATACCTATATGTGTTTCCTTGCTTTGTCAGCTGTGAAGACTTAGAAGCATTTGTACTCCAATAACAATGAGCACATTTAATGTCCTACCTTGGTCATTTTACAATTAAAAAAAAAACAGATTCTAGGATTGAAGTAGGAAATACATAATTGTACAAGAGGAGCCCCGCACTTCCTGCAGTACCAAAGACATAGAGAAACACATATACATGCACACACATGGGGAGAGAGGGAAAGAAAGTTGCAGAGAGAGAGAGAGAGAGAATATGAATCAATGAATGAATAAATATGATGGATTAAGTGAAAAGGTCACTGGAGCCAACTAAAAGAAGAGCCTCCTATAACCAAAGCTGGGAACATTTGAGCAAAATGAATAAATAAATATTTGGAGATCCCTAAAGTACAAAATAAATATCCACACATCTGTATTTATAGAGATAACTGATTAAATAAAATAAATAAGAATATAGACAAACTTCCTACACAGGACAATTTCAAATAATTAATATAAATATATATCCTTAAAGGGGTGAAACATAATTCCCATTCTTGATGGGTGGACTTGGTATAGTGTGGATTGTGCACAGTGACATTTTGTCACAGAATACACTATGAAAAGGTAGGAAAATGAGTAATTGTGCAGTTGAAAAACCTGACAAAAATCTACTTTATGTAAGATCAAGGTAAATATCAACAGTGACAAGTCATGTTGATAGTATGTGCCCTTAATATCATGCAATGAAAACAATACTTTACTGTGGGGCTCCTCAGCCCGGGATTGGAACCCCGCACCCTACTGGTGTTGAGTGCGACAAAAACACAACCACTCCAGGAGTCCTTCAGGGACACAACTTAGAACTCAACTTTATTCCTGGGCACTGCACTTATAAGCATTTCAGACTAGCCAATCAGAATCTGTGACATTTCCATGACGTTCTGGGTTAGCCAATCAGCACCTTATGACTCAGCAAAAAATTTGAGAAGGGAGCAAGAAACTCAAGGACTGCAGTGGGCAGGAGCCATCTTTCCTCAACCTCATGGACTCAAACCAGGAGTGCCACAACGAGTCATAAAAGAGTCCCAGGTGTGCCTCAGGACTTGAAGTGGGCTAGACATGCTTCAACCCGTGCAGGCTCAGGTCCGTGTTTCCTCCCTTCCTCTCGTGGCCCCATATTACTTTCTAGATTTATCCTTATACTTTATTTCTATGGCCTCCCTCCCCAAGACACATAACCCTAGTCTAATTAAGAGAAAAACATCTGATGGATCCTGAGGGTATTCTATTTAAAATACATGGCTAGCATTCCTCAAACCCTGCAAAGTTACCAAAACAAAGAGAAATCTGAGATACTCTGATAGCAAAGAGGAATTTAAGGAGACACAATGCCTCAGTGGCATATGATGTTCTGGGTGGAATCAGAACAGAAAAGGATATTGGGTAAAAACTAAGGAAATATGAATAAAGTATGGATAGCCATGATTAATAGCCTATCAGTATCAGTTCATTAGTTGTGACAAATGTACCATAGTAATATAAGATGTTCATAATAGAAGAAACTGTGGGGTATTTCTTCAAAATTTTTGTGTAAATCTGAAACTATACTAAAATAAGTAGTTTATTTTTTAAAAAATAACTTGTGGGATCAGCAAATAGATAAAAGACTCATATTTTTCCTTTCTTTCTTGGCCAAAGCATTTTATATTTCTTAAGGAATCCTTCCCTCCACAAGCTTTAGTCCTCATTGTTTGGGTAAAACTTTTTCCTATACCTTTATTATAATGGAGAAAGAATATATGATCCTGGCCCCGCCTATCAAAGCATTCCAAGGTCACTGTAATTGGTTCAAGAGGAGGCATATGACCCATACAAGGCCAACTCAAAGGTAAAAACTAGGATGCCTGACTGTTGCTGCAGATCTAAGATACCCTCCCTAATTTAGCAGCATCCATAATAAAAGTGTTTGCAGCCATACCACTGTGTTGTCTGATCCTGTCAGATCTGGGAAGCTAAGCAGGGTTGGGCCTGGTGAGTATTTGGATGGGAGACCACCTGGGAACACCAGGTGCTGTAGACTTGGGAGAAGGACCTAGCAACCCCCTCCCAAAAGACACAATCTGCCATTGAAAACCCTATGAACAGCAGAGAAGCACTGACAATAGTGTTTCACCTGTTGTGCATAGGGTCACTATGAGTCAAACACTGACTTGACAGCACCTAACAACAACAACAAATAATAATAATTAAAAAAGTGGTATTGTCCATTTGTGGTCTGACATCTATTTTTCATCCTCCTCTGTACTCAAAGTTGGAAGAAAGTATGCTTAATTTTCACCTCGCAAATATTAACAGATGGGGATGGGATGGAATGGGGATGGAATATTGAGCGCAATTCCTAGGAACATGCCATAACAGACATTATTTTACAGCCTTTATATAACTGTTCACCTACCTGTGCATAGAGAAATATTAAAAGTAATGTGCCTTTTTAAAACCTTAAAAGGGATCAATGACTACCTCCCCAAAAGATAAAGTTCTCTTGCCATTGTGAGTAGCATATATAAGACTTTCAGAAAAATGTTTGCTATCTTTCCTGATGCCGTGAACAACAACAAAATTGAAGTAAAAGACACACATGTGTTGCACTTTAAATAAGTTATAGTGAAACCAGTCTCCCCCACAGATATTCCTCTGGCCATACATCTTGAAAGAGTATGCGCCAGGACTCACAGTCTGAGCTAATCCCTTTACCCCTCCGTTCTATGGGGATAGTCATTTCTCCCATTTTTATGAGATACTGGCTGTGAAACCAACCTGGTTAATGTTCCCAAAGTGCTGGGAAAAAACTAAAAATTGTAATAAAAGCAAAAGGGAAGTCTGAGAAAACTCACATCCCTTTTGCACAAATAACTTGTGCCATTGTCTTAGTTTCTCAAGTCAGAATTTTTTCTGTGAATAATTCACAGTAATAGGCAGTGAGCTGGCTGTGAGGAGAGGTGGTAAATTATTTACTGTCATGCTAGAATGTGAAACCTAACACAATCTGGCTGCAGAATCAGGGCTGTGTTAGGGTCAAATGAAACCAGGCTCCGTTGGAGGAGAGGATGGGAGTAAACAAATTCAATAATATTAGTGTGTTTGTTATTCAGCTAAGACCTGCTGGACTTAGCCCCTGGAACAATGTAGCAGCCAAAGAGAAGAGTTCAAACTGCTAAGAAGAATTCCAAGTAGCACTTGCTTGTATGTCTTGAACCCCATGCAAGGTATATATAACTTAAACATGTACCCTCCATGTGTCTATCCTTGGGTGAGATGGGGAGAAGAAAGAAATCAAACTACAGTAAGTCCAAGTTCATTTTAGCAACCAGCAGGAGGTAGAAAATCTGAGAACACTCAATAACCTACCATTTCACAATGTAATAAATCTATGTCGTTCTTACTTTGATTCGACCTGTGCTGTACAATGTCATGATAATAATAACCTCACTGTCCAGATACCACCATCATCCTCATTTTATAAATGAGAAAACTGAGTTTCAGAGATGTACAATCACTTGGTCGTAGTCATACAACTAGAAAGTGAGATCTGGTACCCATGCTTAGGTCTGGTTTTCACCATTATGTTTTCTCATCCACTCTAATGAAAACACCCTGCTCCATGAGAGTTTCCATCAGTCCAAGTATCCCCAAGCCTTTAATCATCCTTTCTTTTTGCCCACAGAGATGTAGCCCATGTGTTGCAGAGCCCATGTGTTGTAGCATTGGCTCTGGGTTGAAATGGACCAAAGTTAGAATCTTTGAACCTTTGTCCAATAGCTATGTGACACAGGCCAAATTCTTCAACCATGCTAAGTCTATTTCCTTGTTGAGTCCTTCCACGAGTACTCATTAGGTACCTGTCATGTGCTAGGCTACTGGTCAAGACAGTCAAACACACACAAATGTGCCCACATGCATGGCGCTTATGCTCTAGTGCATATATTGGAAAGACCAAGGGGTGCAGGGTGAAACAACCAGAAGTAAAATAAATAAAGAGACTACATAGTGTATTAGAAGGCTTTGTACACAAAGGAGAGGGAAAAAAGCAAGAGCAAAAAAGAAGAAAAAGGAGGAGGGGTACGAGGAGGACAAACTAGAAGGAATGTGCAGACGGTGTCCAGCTTTCAATATGGTGGTCAAAGATGGTCTCAGCAGAGACCCCAAGGAAGAAGAGGTAAAGCACATGCATATTTGGGAGGAAGGTTCCAAACGAAAGAGCAAAGGCAATCCAGAGGTGCAGCCATGAGAAGTGATGAGAGCTTCCCTGGCAGCTTGTGGATCAGCAAGAGGCTGGAGCAGAGGCAGCTAGAGGGAAGAGATGATGGAGATATGATACCAAAAGGTGGTGCACCATAGGGGCGGGTTCTACAGAGCATCCTGATTGACAGAGTCAATCTCACTGTGTGAGTTGGGGAGCCACGGGAGGGTGCTATGCAGAGGACCAAAGTGATCAGACTTTGATTCCAAAAGACCCATATTGGCTGCTACACACTGAGTAGAGCATTGAGAGACAAGGTGTGCCTTCTACCAGGTGTGAGACAACTGCATTCTGTGTTGGGAGCAGAAGCACAGAAGGACAATGCTGACAGAAGCTGGCTGGTGAGAATTAATTGAAGCAATGTCTGGAACGCACCTGCCATGCAGGGGCACCCAGGAAGTGACAGCTATTATTACATAGATCCTTTCTCAGGGAAAGAAAATCATTCTCATCATTGTTCCAAACCCAGTGATATATGAGTAGGCTTTATTATGAGAAGGGCTGAAACTTCTAGAAAACTGGGTGTATGTCTTTGGGGTTTCTTTACATGGCTCCCTATATGAATAAGAAAACCAAAAATACAATTGTCTTTCTGGAGGAAACTATGGGATAAAATGTGAGTATCTCTTAAAGAAGAGAGACAACTTTAATCAATAAATGGCTTTGCTTTTGCTAAGAATTGTTTTGCTAAGAATAACAAGTCTCAAATCAGACGGTATTTCTAACTCATGGTATTCTAAGGCTTTTGACTCTGTATTTCTTGATATCCAAGGAGGAAAAAATAACTACTAGACGACCAAAATTCCCTTTCGGCTTCAAGTCTTGTTTTACTCTAAGAGAGAATTCACATTAAGATCCCTTCGCTTAATTTGTTTTGGGTTTGTGAAACATTTTTAGGTAATTGCTTAAGCCATAAAACAAGGACAGTGTAGAAATTTGTGCAGATTCATAAATTATATCAGCAGTACTGGCCACATTTCTTTCTATAGGAACACTGTCTTCAGAGCCATAAGCAGCTTATTGCATCTCCTGGCAGAGAGTGATGGTTTTGCTGATTTCTACCCTTGCTGTACAGAATTATTTAATGAAGTAATTTCTGACTTTATTTATTTTAATTAAATAAAATGTGAAGCTTTTAATTTTATTGATGACTGCTTCTGACACTGGAAATTTCATGAAGTTGGTGGTTATATTGCTGTTCTTAGATTTTGGATCTTTTTAAAATATATTCATTCATTCATTCATTCATTCAACAAATAGCCATTGACCATCTGCTATCCATATGACACATCTGCTATGTGACACCCGTTACATTGGGTGCCGAATATACAAAGGAAAAGAAACACAGATCCTGCCCTCTGGACTCTTCTAGCCTAGGGGAGAGGGAGTCAGGCCAACAGACCATTACATGCAGCAGGGTAACCTGTACCTTGGCCATCTCCTCAAAGTATGTGGGAACAAGAGAACAGGAACTCTCAGAGAGGTGAGAAAGTTTCACAGAGGAGCTGGCACTTGGTGAGAAGCTAAAGAGATGAATGAGTATTTTCCAGGCAAAAATAAAATAGAGAAATAGAGCCAGCACTCTAGGAGAAGGAATAGCTTGTGCCAGAAGGAACAATAAAAGAGTGAGGGAGCCTGTCCTATGGAGACACCTACAAATATTTCGTCTGCTGCGGTAGCCCTGTGGCATCCGATCCCATCAGATCTAGGAAGCTAAGCAGGGTCAGGCCTGGTTAGTACCTGGATGGGAGACCACCTGGGAACACCAGAAGCTGTGGGCTTGGGAGAAGGACCTGGCAACCCCCTCCCAAAAATCAATCTGCCATTGAAAACCCTATGAACAGCAGAGAAGCACTGACAATAAGTGTTTCCCCTGTTGTACAGAGGGTCGATATGAGTCAGATACTGACTCGATGGCACCTAACAACAACAACAACAAATATTTCAGCCGGATAGAGTGAGGGCTTCATTTTGGAATGCATATAAGGTATAGGATAGATTCTGAATCTTCAAACGTCTATTCTTACCCTCGAATCTGATGATTACCTAATCACCTTGATGATTATCTAATTACCTAACACATGTTGAGACCTGTGAATGTTCCAGGTACTAAGAGTTCGGAGACGAAAAGGCCAGGGTGTCTTCCTTCCAGAGCTTCACGGTCTTGATGATAATGTGATAGAATTCTGGCAGCATAGAACACAGGACTTTTTCCTATTTGATAAATCAGAGAGAGATGACTCTGCCCCAATTCCAGTGTGGCATTGAGCAAATGACTTACCCATTGAGAGACTCACTTCCTTCATCTGTAAAAAGCGTGCCGGTACACTCATTCCCAAGATATGGCAGTTGCTCAACAAATATTAGTTACACATTGTTATGGTTTTAATACAAAATGGCACCAAAGGCTCACTTGTTGAAGCCTTGGTCAGCATCTGGTGGCAACAGAGAGAAGACATAGAGAGGGTTCACAAGGACACTGACCTAATGAATGAGTTAGTCTACGGATGGATTAATAGCTGAGTGGAGTATTGGGAGATGGTGTCAACTGTGGAAGGTGGAGTTTGACTGGAGGAAGTGGTTCAGTGGAGGTGTGTCTTTGAAGGGCATATCTTGTCCTCAAGCTCTTGTTCTCTGTAGTTTTCTGTATACCCTTGCATCCCAATTATGATTTAAGTCCACACTTTTTTCTGTAGTGATCTATCTTTTTACATTTTCAGCAGTATTACATGAATAATCTAGCCATTTGCATCATTACCATCCTTTGGGGAAGAGACTGGACCTGAGGGCTCTGCCTTCATCAGTGAATAAATCTGCTAATAGATTCCGAATATAACGATATTATTGGGAGAGGATAGAAAGTCAGAGGTGGGCCTCATTGGAGGAAGTAGGCCATTGGAGGCACGTTGTTGTTGTTAGGTGCTGTCAAGTCAGGTCTGACTCATAGCAACCCTCTGTACAACAGAACAAAACACTACCCAACCCTCTGCCATGCCCATTCCTATCAGTGCTTCTCTGCTATTCATAGAGTTTTTAATGGCTGATTGTTTTGGGAGTGGGCTGCAGAGCCCTTCTTCCAAGCCTACAGCACTTAGTATTCCCAGGTGGTCTCACATCCAAGAACTAACCAGGCCCGACCCTGTTTGGCTTCCAGGATCAGATGGTATCAGACATAGGAGTGGTATGGTTATAGATGCAGGCATGTTTGGGGGGCGCTCTGTCTTGCCCCAGACCCAGTGCTCTGGTGTTACCCTCTCTGCTTCCCGGCTTCCAAGAGGGAAACAGCTCTGTTCTACCACACATTCCCACTGCCATGATGTCTCATCTCAGGTCCCAAGCGACAAAGGTAAGGGACCATGGACTGAAACCTCTAAAACTGAGCATTCCTCCTTTTAAATGTTTCTAATAGGTATTGGCCTGCAGCCGTAGCCCTGTGGCATCCAATCCCATCAGATCTCAGAAGCTAAGCAGGGCCGGGCCTGGTTAGTACTTGGATGGGAGACTGCCTGGGAACACCACGTGCTACAGGCCTGGGAGACAGACCTGGCAACCCACTCCCAAAAAATACAACCTGCCATTGAAAATCCTATGAACAGCAGAGAAGCACTGACAACAGTATTTCATCTGTTGTATGTAGGGTCGCTATGAGTCAGATACCAACTCGATGGCACCTAACGACAACAACATAGGTATTGGTTACAACAATGAAATCTGACTAAGGCACATTAGTTGTATGATGAATTCTGCAATCAATAGCATAATATGGCTTCCTGGTCCTTTACCAAAGAGATACCACGAGGCAAAGGGGATCCTCGGCACCTCCCCACTGACTCCTTGTCAGTGTGACAAGGAGTGGGAATTCTTCAACAGAAGGCACAATTTCAGGAGTGTCTTCTCATTCCAGCACCTTCCTCCCAATGCTTTCTCCCTCTCCGTATGATCTACATATTCAAATGAGAAGCAGAGCAGGCTATTTAGGAAAGGTACTGAAGTAAAGCTGCTGGGGTTTAGCTCAATTGGTAGAGTGCTGCTATGTATGCTCTGAGGCCCAGATTCAATTGCCAGCACCACAAAAATGAGAGGAGGATGTGGCAGCTCACTCCCAAAATAATCAGCCAGTGAAAATTCCATGAATAGTAGAGAAGCACTGACATGGTGCAGAGCATGACACCATGTCAGGGAATGTCTTGTTCTGCTGTACATAGGGTCATTATGAGTCGGACCTGACTTAATGGCACCTCACACCAACTACAACGGCTGAAGGAAAGAGGAAGCCTCTTAAGAAGAAAAGTGGAGAAGCAGAAAAAGAGAGGAAGTGACATGTGTGTCTTGCCAAGCTAATCACCCCACAAATGGCCTCTGCAACTGCTAAAATGCAGCCGAAAGCTACACTTGCCCACCCTGGCTGCTTGTGTTAAAAAAGGAGCTATCACAGGCTAGCACAAAACCCCCTCCACCAACGTGCTCAAACTAGAAGCTATTACCTTAGCAGAGACTACACAGCAGCCTTTCAAATGGCCTTGGTATATCCCCTGCAACTAAATGGGAGGGTCTTCTCTAAAGGCTTCACCTTTTGCCGGGCGTGGTGGCACATGCCTATAATCCCAGTGGCTCGGGAGGCGGAGGCAGGAGAATCTCAAGTTCAAGACCAGAGGCAGTCTGTGTAATTTAGAGAGACCCTGTCTCAAAAAGTAAAAAAAAAAAAGGGCTGAGGGTACAGCTCAATGGTCCGGCACTTGCAGAGCATGCAGGTGCGAGGCTCTGGGTTCAACCTCCAGTAACACAAATGAATGAATGAATGAATGAATAAATAAATAAATAAAATAAAAGGCTTCATCTTTCCATACTCCTCCAATTACTGATGATCAGAAGAGAAGGTGGGAGTGGTGTCCCCAGAAACCAAGGAAGCCAGTGCTCTGATCCTAACCTCCTTCCTTTGTAAAGTCAGAAAGGAAAAGGGGCACAGGAAGAGACATGCTGGGGCTTGATCACACAGGCCTTGGTTTGAATGTGGGCCCTACCGCTGACCAGTGGGAAGCCGAAATAGATGTCTTCAAGGTCAGCCTACTAGTCAACATTTACTTCCCTTCCCCTTGCCCACTGGCCTTCCTCTATAGCAGAGCCTATGAGAGGCATAGGAGAAACATACAGGAGAGGTTCTGGGTGCCAAGGAAAGGGGTCCCGATAAGCAGCCACTCAATGCACTGGGTGCCCAGCAATTGCTCACATTAGCTCCACACAAGAAGACCTGCTCACAACTTCCCAATATCCTGGCAGACAATCCCGTACAGCAAAAACAAGTTTCCAATTATCTGAGCTGAGAACCACTCGGGTTTACATAAAAACACAAAGTCATTTTCACCCTATTTTTACCCTGAACTATCCAGGAGAACAATCTCTATGTAAATCAAGAGACTGTTGTGTGTGTTTTGCTCAGAGCTTCCCAAGGGTGGATAGCTAATTTACAAAATATCCCCCACGGCAGACTGCTGGCAGCATTGGAGGCGTGTTGGCAAAGCAATATCCCTGGATCAGGAGAACCTCAAGTTCACGGTGATTTTATGGCACAAGTACCTGATCACTTATCTTCTGATGTGGCTTCACCTGATAACATTTTTACCTTGTTAAATATTAAAGCCATTACTATTTTATAGAATATAGCTTTACTTTTATTTCTTCCTTATGTTATCGTTAGGGGACATATTTACTTTTTTAATTTTGCTTTGAGGTAGGTGTATTATCTATAAATTTCATGTATTTTAATGGGTTTCATTATGACATTCCCATACATGAATATCACCCAGGGAAAACAGTAAAATATCTGTAATACAAAAGTGTCCAAGTCCCAGTTTCTTAGGAAATAGGCTCTGAGATGAACATCTACGTGCAGGAAAGTCACTGGAGGGTACCCTTGGGATGAACCGTGGGGGACCAAGGTGGTCGGATTGGGTCCAAGAGAGTAGCTGAGCTGTGATTCAGCCATGACATTGGCCTCAGCCTACCCCACAGGGAGCTCTGGTGCTGGGATGGCCCTTCAAAGTGATCCCGACTTGAGACAAGGGCTCTGGGCCACTCTATCCCTATGTCTGCTGGTCACTGAATGCAGGACACCCCTGGAGATGGGACATGAACTTAGGTGAGAGCATGAACTTCTGCACAGGGCAATGCTTAGA
>VMDO01023194.1:5000-32093 GCA_007922755.1 Pedetes capensis
TACTCTTAATCTTTAGGTTTGTATTACTCAGTTTTGCACATGATTTCCATCCTAGTTATCAGGAAAACACTATGGAATAAAATAAGATAACATAAAACCTGTTGTCTCTCACAGTAAACCAGTACTGGTAAGGGAGATTCTATAGTCCTAATTTAGAAGTTCAATTCCCTGTAGAAAGATACTCATTTATATCTTAGTCTTCTCTCTAGCTAGGTGGCATATACTAATTGCCTGTTGACTAAATTTTAAATAGTCTAAAAAGTTAAGAGCATTTTAAAAAGTAAAAAAAAAAAATAGAATGTCTTTTCTAACCTAACTTTCAGCATTTACTTTGACTCAGTCTTTTCACAATTGGTTTTTCAACAGCTGAAATCCACTAATAATTCTCACTGAACATTGACTTTCTATTCGCAGCCCTGGAGAAAGCCACAAGGTCAGGAATCAATCTAGTCAGCTTTTCATTTGAGTTTTCAGAACATATAGCCTTCCTTTTTTGGAACAACTTGAAGTTCCTTCTTCTAAAGCAAAAATTCTCCTTTTAGGCAAAAAGTCTCCTTTTCTTGGTTCCTCTAAGCTAGACAGTTTCTGAGCTTCCCTCTGGAGTATCTCCTTCACTATGAACTTTTCTTTATCATTATACCTTAGAGACATAAAATGACATCACTTTCTTTGCCTGATTGCAGTGGAGCTCTTCCAGCAGGGGTTGTGAAGATTAACCAAAAATTATCATTTTAAGGGTCAAGCTTTGGGAAATTAATAAGGTAAATCACTAGGCATTTATAAGGAAGGCTGACCACTATGTAATTGTCAAAAGGAAAGATTATATAATAAACCAATATGTTCTTTGTATAAAAAACATCTTTTTAATTGATGTTCCTCAAAATGGAAGAATTCATTCCAAATATTGGAATTCAGGGTGAGACTTGTTCTTTCACTTTCTATATTTATGCAGTGTTTGAAATTTTAATAAAAAATACATATTTCTTTTGTAAGTAAAACAAGAAAAAAAGGTCACTCCTTTTCAGTATGCAATGCCTTCTTTTTTCCAAGTTCTACCCTGTATACCAATCTTACAAAGATAAATTAAATGTGGCCCAGCCATAAAAGAGATCATGAACTGAGGGAAATGGACATAAACACCATTAGCAATGCTCTACTCATCATAATAGTTATTTTTCTCTTCACCTGACAGAAATCACTTAAGAGGTTTCAGAGATGTCAGTCGATAGTCCTTGGGGCTGTTGATTCAAGGGCCTGTGGTTAGGCAAAATATCATGGCCATAGGAGTTAAGTGGGGGAAGAGGATATTCACCTCATAGTAGACAGAGCACAGAGAAAGAAAGAAAAGAAGAATCCAGGACAAGATACAGCCCTCAGGACACCCCCCATGACCTACTTTCTTCAGCCAGGCCCTACCCTCTAAAGTTTCCAGGACCTCCCAAACTAGCCCCAGCAGCTGGGCACCAAGCTGCTGTGGGGACTCATGTCCCCACCTACAGACTTGAGTCTGTGGGGGATATTTCATATTCAAACCATGACACTCATTATGATTTGGACATAGAAGAGTAAATATATATTGCCTATTTAATACCTAGATATAAAGTAATTTATTCACTAGTGTCACTAACTGCTATCATATGAGCAGTATGAAATATGTAAGGGTAAAAAACTCAGTGGCAAAAGTAACTATATTATCAATTTCAGAATACTTTAATACTGTAATTGTGCCATACAATCACTTTCAGCTTGAGGATAAAAGTAAAAAAAAAAAAAAGCATTTAAAACCTAATAATTTGTTAATAGATACATAATATAAAAATGTAACTTGTGACATCAACAACATAAAATGTATGGGAGTGTTGTGGTTTGGATATGAAGTGTCCTCCAAAATGGCTCATGTGCTGAAGGCTTGGTCCCCAGGTGGTGCTATTGAAAGGTGACTGGATCCTGAGAGCACTAAACAAGTCAATGAACAAATCCATTCATGACTTCATAACTGAATGGGCTATTAGGAGGTACAAACTATTTGGAGGAAGTAGACCACAGAGGATATGCCTTTGATGGGTGAATCTTATCCCTGGCCCCTTCCTCTTTTTCTCTCTGCTTCCCAGCTACAATGAGGTGCATAGCACCACATTCTCCCATTGCCATGATAGTCTGCACATTGGCATGGATCCAAAGCAATGGAACCAGCCAGCCACAGACTGAAACTTCTGAAACTGTGAGCCAAAATAAATCCTCCCTCTTTGAGGTGGTTTATCTTAAATATTTTTTCACAGTGACAAGCAGCTGGCTGACACACAGAATAAAGGTGGGACGCTGTACATGTAATAAAAATTTAGTTGTTATCAGTTTAATGTAGGTTGTTATAATGATTTTTGTGTAATCCTAATGGCATTCAAAAAGAAAGCACCTATAATAGAAAAATAAGAAAAAAGGGATAAATGTGTATCATTATAAAACTTAACAAATAATAAAGGAAAACAGCAAGAAAAGACAATGAAACTGTAAAATATCCATAAAATACTAAAATGACAATAGTAAGTCTTTACCTTATCAACAATTACTATAAATGGACTAAATTCTATAACCAAAAGACATAGAGTACCTGAATGGATAAAGACAGGGGCTAAATGGATATGCTGGCTATAAGAGACTCACCTAGGCTTTAAGAATGAAAGTGAAGAGACAGAAAAATGTTTCATAAGAATTAGAATGAAAAGAGCAGGGATGGCTATGCTGATGTCAGGTAAAACAGACTATATGTCAAAAACTGTCACAAGGAACAAAGATCTTTATATAAAGGCAAAAGGGTTAACTCATCAAGAAGAAAAAAGAAAATTATAAGCATATCTTAGATGGGCATAGATGTAAAAACTCTCAATAAAAGTACTAGAAAACCGAATTCAATAGTACATTAATGGGATAACATAAGCAAGATTTATCCCTGAGATACATGGAAGGTTCAACTGTGACAAATCAATAAATATGATATGCCACAATAATAGAATGAAGTATGTTGTTGTTGTTGTTGTTGTTGTTGTTGTTGTTGTTGTTGTTAGGTGCTGTTGAATCGGTATCCAACTCATAGTGACCCTATGTACAACATGCGAAACACTATTGTCAGTGTTTCTCTGCTATTCATAGTGTTTTCAATGGTGGATTGATTTTTGGGAGTGCGTTGCCAGGTCCATCTCCCAAGCCTACAGCACCTGATGCTCCCAGGCAGTCTCCCATCCAACTACTAACCTGGCCCGACCCTGCTTAGCTTCCAAGATCTGATGGGACTGGATGCCATAGGGCTACTGCTGCAGGCAGAATGAAGTATATAAAGTATTAAAAGTATATTATCATCTCAATAATACAGAAAATGTTTAGCAAAAAAACTCAATATCCTTTCATGATAAAAACTCTCAATAAATTAGATATATAAGAAATTAACCTCAACACAATAAATATTATATGACCCACAGCTAACATCATACTGAAAGGTAAGAGGAATGTTGTTGTTGTTAGGTGCTGTCGAGTTGGTATCTGGCTCATAGTGACCCTCATAGGGTTTTCAATAGCTGACTGTTTCAGGATTGCCTTGGGAGTGGATTGCCAGGCCCTTCTTCCATTTTTGCAATGCTAGGAATTGAACTTGGGACATCAGAGACTGCAGCACAGTGCTCTACCAACTGAGCTAAATCCCAGCCCAAGAGGAATGTTAGGAGGGCTATATTTCAAAAAGAAAAGAAAGATAACAAATATTGGCAAGGATATAGAGTAAAAGGAGCCCTTATTCACTGTTGTTGGGAATGTAAATTGGTATAGCTGGAACAGAAAACAGTATGGAAATTCCCAAAAATATGAAAACATAACTACTATGTTATCCGACTTCACAGCACCTAACAAAAACAACAGCCATGTTATCCAGTAATTCTGTTTCTGGTAATTCTATTACTTAATTCTTAATTCTTAACTACAGTAATTCTATTGCTTAATGGAATTGAATTAGGGTTTTCAAGAGATATCTGCACTCCTATGCTCAAACATTCACAATAGCCAAGATATGGGAACAATCTAAATGTCTGCTGATAAATGAATGGATAAAAACAACTGTGGTATATACATATAACAGGATATTATTTGGCCTTCAAAAAGAAGGAAATCCTGCCATTTCCAACAACATGGACATACCTGGAAAATATATGCAGGTAAGAAAGGAAAGATGGAGAGGTAATGATGGTTAAAAGATATCAAATTTCAATTGTGCATGAAAAACAAACTCTGGAGATCCATATACATAGTACCTATAGCTAACTATGCTGTTGTTGTTGTTATTGTTGTTGTTAGGTGCTGTCGAGTCGGTATCCAACTCATAGCAACTCTCATAGGGTTTTCAATGGCTGACTGTTTTGGGATTGCCTTGGGAGTGGATTGCCACGTCCTTCTCCCATTTTTGCGGTGCTGGGAATTGAACTCGGAACCTGAGAGCCTGCAGCACAGTGCTCTACCAACTGAGCTAAATCCCAGCCCCACCTATACTGTATTATATACTTAAAGTTACTGAGAGGATAGATCTTATGTGAAGAGTTCTTACTAGGAATAAAAGAGGAGGCAGGAGGAAACTTTGAGAAGTGATAGGTGTGTTTATAGTTTTATGGTGGCAACAGATTCCCAGATGCATGTTTATCCTCTACCTCATCAAGATGTATAAATGGGTATCGCCTTTTATATATCAAATGTAACTCCATAAAATGGTTTGGAAAAATTACATTTTAAAAAGCAACTAGGTTTTGGTGGGAAGTCACATATTTGTACAAATAAGAGCTGGGTTCAAATCCTCACTGCATGTTTGCCTGCTATTATACATGAAATAAATCAACTAATTTCTTAGAACAGTGCTTCCCAAACTCTAATGTAAGAATTACAGAAAGATGATTATTAAAATGCAGGTTCCTGGAGCCTATCTTTGGAATTTCTGCATTATCAGGTCTTAGAGAAAGCCTAGGAGACTATATTTTAACAAATGCCACTGGTGATTCTGGCACAGATGGATCATATTCTCACAAACATTGGCATGGATCCTGAGTTGCCCCTTCAGAAAACAGATACTGATGCCTTCTATGGGTGGCTTTGTTGTTGTTGTTGTTGTTGTTGTTGTTGTTGTTTTGGTTGGTTGATTGAGGCTGTGCGTGCGTGCGTGCGTGCGTGTGTGTGTGTGTGTGTGTGTGTGTGTGTGTGTGTGTGTGTGTGTATCACGTAATTCAGGCCTATTAAGATAGTTGGTAGTTGGTTTTTAACCCAGAAGCCAGCTGAGATGCCCTCAAGGTGCTGATGGGACCAACTGGAAGCCTATCCTCTCTTCAGTGGGAACTACTACTACTGTCCAATGTCTAGCCAGATTTTCCAGAGCAGGGAGGAGATGGAGGATGTATTAGTTTCCAATGGCTTCTCTAATAAATCTCCATAACCTGGGCAGCTTAAGACAACATAAATGCATTCTCTCATCGTTCTGGAGGCTGGGAGTTTGAAATCAAAGGTGCAAGCAAGACAATGTTCCTCTGAAAGTCTTTAAAGAATTCTTTCTCACCTGTTCCAGCTTCTGTTGACCCCAAGCATTGCCTAGCATCACTTCCCTCTCTGTGTATGTGCCTTCATATGGTCTTCCTTTTCTCTTCTGACTCTTATAAGGACACTTATCACTGGATATAGAGCAAACCAGGTAATCCAGGGTGATCTTAGTTCAAGATTTTAAATTATATCTACAAAGATTCTTATTCCAAATAGGTCACATACATTTGGGCGTGGTGGTTGTTGTTAGGTGCCGTCGAGTCGGTATCTGACTCATAGCGACCCTCATAGGGTTTTCAATGGCTGAATGTCTCAGGATTGCCTTGGGAGTGGATTGCCAGGCCCTTCTCCCAAAATTATATCTACAAAGATTCTTATTCCAAATAGGTCACATACATTTGGGCGTGGTGGTACATGCCTGTAATCCTACCAACTTGGAAGATGGAGGTGGGAGGATGGCAGGCTCAAAGTCAGAGTTAGCTCAAGTAACTTAGTGAGACCCAGCCTCAAATAAAAAGTAAAATATGGGCTGTGGGTGCAGCTCAGTGGTGGAGCACTTGCCTAGTGTGTGTGAGGCCCTAGGTTCAAACTCCTCCCACTCCCACTCTTACCCCCATACCAGAAAAAATATATAAGATCACATTCCCAGTTTCTGTCAGTTAAAACACATGCATATCTTCTGCTGTGCCACCATTCAACCCACTACAGAGGTTTTATGGGGGTTTTGTTTTGTTTTTCTCCCTCTGCTCTACAACTCTACCTTTCATAAAGTACTTCAGTTTCTGGATCATTTTGTTTTCCCTGCACAAATTAAAGGACTGCAGATATGGGAAACAGCCTCTACTTCTATCTCATAACATAACATTGACCATTTTAATGACTTTTAAGTGCAGTTTAATAACATCAAGTGCATTCATGTTGTCATGTAATCATTACCAATGTTCTTCTCTAGAACTTTTCATCATCCCAAAATGAAACTCTGAATTCATTAAACTATAACCCTTCATTCCCTCTGTTCTCCACCTCTCATGAAACATAATTTGCTTTTTGTCTCTATAAATTTTACAATGTTAGACCTCTCATATAAGTATAATCATATGAACAATACTGGTCATTTCTTGTCTGGTTTATTTCACATCATAATGTCCTCAAGGTTCATCATGTTGTAGTATGTATCAGAACTTCATTGCTTTTTAAGGCTGAATAACATTCCATTATGTTTATTCATTTCTCCATTAATGGACATTTTGAATTGTTTCCATCTTTTGGCTATTTTGACTAATGCTGCCATTGTCTCCAGATTTTGATGTAAAAAAAAAAAATCCACCCCTTGCACAATGTTGTGTATGTGACAAGTTTAATTAGGGACAGAGGAAGTCATTCATATTGCAAGGAATATAAGCACAAAAGGTTGACTATCATGTCATTTGAGGCTGAGGTTTAGCTCAGGTGGTAGAATGCCAATGTTGTATTCTCTGAGAACCCAGGTTCAATCCCCAGGACTGCAAAAACAAGAGAAGGACATGTCATTTCACTCCCAAAGCATTCCCGAAACAGCCATTGAAAGCTCTATGAGGGTCGCTATGAGTTGGACCCAACTCAACAAAACCTAAGAACAACAACAATAACATCAAGTCACCTATCCTTACAAAGCCCTTTTCTGCCAATGCCATTTGCGCTTCTAAGATTTCCAACCATTTTTCTGTCTTTCTTCTCCTTCCTTCCTTTCCACCAGCACATCCCTGTTCATTATGCATTCAAGGCAACTTAGCTTTCTTTCTCACCTTATCATCTGTCAGTCTTTTCTCTCAGGGTCTCAGTTTCCAGCAGCAAATAGCAGTGCATTTTCCTAAGCACTGCTATTTCCACAATCTCCAGAGAAAGATTTCTGGGGCCCATTCTTGAGATAAAATATTTCCTCTTTGCTATGTTGTATTTGAAGTGATATTGGGCCACAAATGTAGAAAAGTAACTAGTTGAAAATGGGAGACAGGAAGAAGAGAAAGAGAACAGGATTCAAAATAAGGAGCACAGCTCCATCTCCCCAGATGCTAATAGCAGAGGAATGGAACAAAAGCCATCTTCAGGAAAGAAAGGCAAGTGACCAGAAGACAACTGTTTAGAAGACAGGCAGAAGAAATGTAGCCAGCAATGGAAAGGACTGTCAAGAAACACAGAAAAGGTTATAAACCTACTGGGTGATAGAAAAGGTAGCCCTATCAATTACATCCAGTTGGGTCTGACTCATAGAGACCCTACATACGAGAGAACGAAACACTCTCCAATACTGTGCTGTACTCAGCACTATGTCAGTGCTTCTCTGCTACTCACAGGGTTTTCAATGGCTGTTTGTTTCAGGATTGTACTGTGAGTGGACTGCCAGGTTCTTCTCCCATTTTTGTGGTGCTGGGGATCGAACCTAAGGCCTCAGAGTGCATGGAGCAGCATCCCACCAACTGAGCTAACCTCCAGCCTCAAATTACATTGCAGATGGTAACTTTTGTCATGCAAATTATTACAAGATCTCTTTACCATAATTGTTATCGTTGTTGTTAGGTGCCCTTGAGTCAAGACCAACTCATAGCAATGCTACGTATAGCAGATCGAAACACTTCCCAATTCTGTGCCAGGCACACGATCTTATTTATGTTTAATCCCATTGTTGCAGACACTGTGTCAATCCATCTGGTGGAGGGTTTTCTTTTTTTGTTGTTGTTGACCTGTCACTCTCCCAAACATGATATCTTTCTCCAGGGATTGATCTCTCTTAACTACATGTCCGAAATATGTAAGACATAGTAGGTCATTCTTGCTTCCAAGGAACACTCTGGTTGCACTTCTAGGACAGATTTGTTGGTTCTTTTGGCAGTCCATGGTATATTCAATAGATGTCTCCAGCATCATAATTCAAAAACATCAATTCTTTTCCTGTCTCCTTTGTTTAATGTCCAACTTTCACAACCACATGATGTGACTGAAAATACCATGGCATGAGTCAGATGCACCTTCGTCTTCAATATGACATCTTTACTTTTCAATACTCTAAAGAGATCTTTTGCCACAGTTTTCCTAGAGCAATGCATCTTATAGGCTACTGTATATGTTGTATGTATGTTTGCTTAGAACAAAAATATAGGTATCTCTCATCTGAATTCAATTGTTTTCTTCTGGAAATGTGGTGCATAGCAATTTTCAGGTGGTAGGAGCCTATCATTTATTATTTTATTTGGAAAAGTTAATACCTAGGTTCCCAACACATCCAAACATCAATATAATTTCTCCAAATATCAATAAAACACTTGTAAACACCTATATAGAGATCCAATCCACCTAGGATCTCAGACTGATCCAAATTATAGTGAATCATTAGAAATATCAATTGCCTAGTTATTTAAAGAACTGGCATTTAGCTCACTTGGTAAAGTGCTTCTCAGTACTCTCTGAGCCCCTGATTTCAATCCCAGGACCACTAAAATGCAAGAAGGACCTGGCAGCGCACTCCCAAACCAATTCTGAAACCATCAGTCATTGAAAACTATATGAATAGTAGAGAAGCACTGACATAGTGCTGGGCATGGCACAGTGTACGGTAGATCATGACTATGAGTTGGGCCCAACTCAATGGCATCTAACAACAACAAAAATTATTTAGGTACATAATGACCTCTTTGGAGTATATGATTATATGCAATACACAAGGAGTCCTTCCTTACATGAAATAAGAATCATATTTTCCTTTTAGATGTATAAGAATACACACCATAATGTAAATAAAATATGATATAATATGTTGGAGATACTAAAGATCCTAGTTAAATTAGACACTGGTTGGAAGTTTTCCCTAGCTCTTAGCAGAAGTGAATGAAGACTCAGGAAAGACCAAATCTCAGGGGAAAGGATGGGGAAGGTGATAGGTATCATGCAAACACTTTAAAACAACCTGAGAAAAGGACATAAGACTACACTCCATGCACACTATACTCTCAGGCCTGATCTCAGCAATAACAAAAGGTTTTCTGGTACACATATACATACTGATAATGGTAAGATTTTGATTCAGACAGTGAGTTTAGAGTTAGGATATCTGCAAATCCTTGGGGCAAGTATATGAACAATGAGAGTTTATATACTGAGGGACACTTATATACTTTAAAAGGGGAACAGACTATAGGGAATTCAGTGATAAATATTCTTATATTGATTCTGAATTAAATCCAAATTTTGAATTGTGTGTCTAAGAGATTACTGTTACAGAGCTGACACATGACTGAGAATCCAACTCTATCACAGTAACCTTGAGATTATATAACATTAAGAGGTTCCTTCAAATTAACTAAGATACTGAAATATACAGTATGTACATTATATTTGAAGATTCACCAAAAAACCGCTACATTAAAAACCAGATCTGATGCCAGACGCAGTGGTGCACGCCTGTAATCCCAGCACTCAGGAGGCAGAGGCAGGAGGATTGCAAGTCTGAGACCAGAGGCAGTCTGCATAATTAAGGAGACTCTGTCTCAAAAAAGTAAAAAAAAAAAAAAAAAAAGGTTGGGGATGCAGCTCAGTGGTCCAGCACTTGCAAAGCAAAATGTGAGGCCCTGGGTCCAACTCCCAGTACAGAAAAAAAAAAAAAAAGTTCTGAAATGTCATGTTGATTTTGCCAGTTCAAAGCCATCTACTACAAAAGATAAAAGAAAGGGAAAGAGGAAAGAAGGGAAGGAGAAAGAGGGAGGAGAAGGGGGAGGAAGAGCCTGCACAAATCCTGTTAAATAGACACATTGCTGATGAAAGGCAAGGACAAACACCAATGAAGAGTTCTGGGGTGGAAAGTCCTTCTAAAAGATTTCTCCTAAAGCCAAGAGTTCAACTATTGCCAGAGGGAGAGGAAATGTCTGATGGGCTTTCCAAATGTCACTCTCTTGGCCAGAGAGTAATGAAATACAAAATAGTTTCCCTAATATTCATCTGTATGGGAGAAGGACATAGCAATCCACTCTCAAAGCAATTCCAAAACAATCAGCCACTGAAAACCCTATGAGGGTCGCTATGAGTCAGACCTGACTGGATGGCACCAAACAACAACAATATCCATCTATACTGCTATGCATCCTCACAAAACTATGAATGCTTTGTTCTTGTATTCCCCCAGGTTAGTTTTTAGCAGACACTAAGATAAATCAATTATTATTCTCAAGAAATAGTCCCACAGAAAACTTATTTTGAAGCCTGTCACATCTTTTGCCACTCTCTGGCCCATAAAGTTATAAATCTTCTCCCAATGGAAATCCATTCCATCGTGAGGAAGAAGCAAAAGTTCTGTGCATTCCAATCTTCTCTAGGGATCTGAAGATAATTTTCCTCTTCTGTTTTTAAGCATCTTGAAAAATCCTTATGTTCACTTGAAAGGGCAGATTGATGTTGTCTCTCTCTCTCTCTACACACACACACACACACACACACACAAAGGAAACAACCACAGTGTATTTCTGGAATTTAGAGAAGCTACAAGACAGTTTTTCTGGTAAATATATTTTAATCAAATTTATGTTTGTAAACCTTTTTGGAAAATCTGCCTTAAAATGTTGTAATCTAAAAACCAGCATAAAGAAATCATTCCAATCAGGCCTGATTCCACAGGACTGCCCCTGGGCTATAGTGAAAAGGTAGCTGCCTAACCAGTTCTTCAAATAATCACACCAAATAGCCTTTATAATGCATTTCAATGTTTTCACCTGTTAACATCAAAAAATCATACTGATAGTTAACCTAATTTCTTCCAATTGCAAAATAATCTCATTCTCAGGCATGGAGGGAAGAAATAAGCAAACAATTCTAAGTCAGAGGACCTGGTTTCAAGGCTTAGTTGGCCACATTTGGTGTGTGACTTCATGCTAGTTATGAGTCTCTGTGTTTTAATTGTGAAAATAAATTACGGGGCTAAATGGTCTTTTACAGATATGGTTCTTCTCTAAGAGAAACAAACCAACTAGTTGTCAAAAACCAAAACAAAACAGTCATTCATATATGTGATATGTGATGTTATTAAATCAAATATAGAATATACATTTAAATAATACTCTATATGATTTTCTTTTACTCAGATGAACTAACTCTAGTCTTTTTTGCATATCTAAAACTCTTTTCAATTTGTTCGCACATGTAGAGGATAATAATTTTCAGTATTAACAAATGCATTTCTCCCTTCTATGTTCCCTACCCACTCCCATGTTCTTGCATTCTAGGAAACAAGCAAGCATGTGGAGGTTTCCATTCAGAAAAGAATCAAGCAGGCAACTTTTGGCTTTTGCATCTAAAAGCCAAGACAAGAATGAACAATAGACTTACTTAAAAGATAGTTCTATCTCTCAGTCTATTTCTCACCCCTATCAAGAGACACTAAAGTTTGCATGGGGTGTCTTGAGACCTTAGACTAGCTCAGGAAGAACCTAACAGCTAAAAAAGTGACCTTGAAGACCTTATAATCAGAACAAGGATGGCTTGGCAGCAATCTTCAGGGACTCATTAATAGGAGCTAGAGAGAGAATCAGAGTAGACCCTGATGTCTTAGCATCTGCAAGATCCTTGGAAATTAGATGGAACCAATGAGAAAGTGGAAATTATGAATGAATTGAGGTAATTCTGAATTGATAGCTATTCCCTTGAACTGCCAGAAGAATTGAAGTGGAAAAAGTTAAGTTACATTGCTTGGAAACTCTAAGATGTTGATCTTAGTGTCATATGCCTTAATCTTCTCTGGTTGCTTTCTCTGACTCTTGTGCAAGTTGTAATGCACAATCTCAATATGATAACTGCAGGCCCAGCTCTAAATAGAACCCAAGGATAACTTCATTGTTGGCAAATGTCATATGTCAATTCCACATCAGCACTGGAAGCTTGATTTCTGTCATCTGGGATGATTTAGTAATAACACACAGAATTAGCATCACAGTTGCTGATCTCATTCTTCCAAGTGGGTTATGAAGCAAAATTTCACTGCTGTAGAAAGTGATTAAAATTAATGTTCAGTACATGCTGTGATTCCTAAGCACAGAAATGTGAATAACATTTAAAGTTAATAGGTATTAGCACCAACAACAATTTTATTTTCAAACATAGTTATACCTACCTTACAGAGAAAATACAATATATTCAAATTTCCCTTGAGGGAAATTGACAACACTTCATTATCTATGTATGGAATATATCATATTTGGCAGACTTCTATTATAGCCCACCCATAGATTTCAATCCCTGGCAGAATACACCTCAATAATTAGCACCAGAGGCATCAATTTTCAATTCTATTTCTCCTGGCAAAAGTTTAAAACTAGCTTATATAATTCTCTTCACATCTGTGAATTATGTAGAACTAGATGACAAACACAGTTGTTATTGTTTTTGTTGTTTTCTTTTGGTTGATTAATACCAAAATAGATGGAATGCATGAGAGTTCAATTTGCTTTATATTGTGAGAGGATTAAGCATTTCTGATTCATCACAATGACATCTCCTATTGCCTTAAAGCTTTTAGGAAATCATTTCCACCAGTTAGAAGTAAACTAATACATCTTGATTGCTTTAGCATAGTGGTCATAATTGCAGAAAACATGAATAAATAAGTTCCCTTTTCAGGCAAAAGATCACCAGTCTGTAATTGCTTACAAGGCTTTCTATTACAAAACTGGTTTTGACACGATATGTTTATTTCAGCATAAAGTCATTAGAACAAAGTGATGGCTTTGTCAACCCACCTCCCTATTCTCAGTATACCAGAGAGGTTTTCTAATCTTACAAAGCCACAGTTCAAGAATTTCACTAGTGAATTCATATCATTGCATTCACAATGGTGGAGGCTAAAAAAAAGGTGACAAAAAAAAACCCTACAACTCTGAGTAATTACTGTTTTCCATTGAACCTGCATGTAAGTGCGATGTAATTTCCCCAAAGGAATGGTTAAACTACTTGTGCTAAAGTTGAGACCAGCTTTTTGAAACAGCTTTATTATCTTCCTACATTCATTTTAATTTGAACAAATTAAGATTCTCAAGGGGCCCTTTTTCAGTTTGTTTATCCTGAAGGCCACATCCCTCACCATAAAGGCTTATTAGAAGGAGATAATGATATTTCCAGAATCTGGGCAAAGTCCCTCTCCATCCCCCCAAAAAGAAAAAACTTCTGAGGGACTAGTTGGTACAAGTCAATTTTATTTTCAACCTAGGTTCTCAAATAAGTCAAAAATAAGTGTGATTATTTTAACCAAACTGGTAAGTACTCTTGTTGTTGTTAGGTGCCATCTAGTAGTGTCCAACTCATAATGCTCCTCATATCGTTTTCAATGGCTAATTGTTTTCAAGATTGCCTCCGGTGTGGATTGCCATGTCCTTCTCCCATTTTTGCAGGGCTGGGTATCCAACTTGGGACCTCAGAGACTGCAGAGCAGCACTCTAGCAACTGAGCTAAATCCCAGCCCCGATAAGCACTCTAGGGAAAATTTAAATTCAAAAGTTTCTTAAACAGAACTAATACCTTCCAAAGAATTATTAATTTGTATATAAAGATGCTCATACCTAAACTAAAAGCAGTTGTGACCGGGTGTAGCTGATGACACTGCAATCTCACCCCCAGGATGCTCACAAATGTAAATGATTATCTAATTACACAAGCAGCAGCTATTAACAGACTTGTCAATTACTTTAAACCTGACAGCTTTGTTGTTTCTAAAAGAGTAATCCTATTCCCAAAGGGCCAGTCAACAGAGTGGTATTATCAAAGTGTATTAACAGAAAGCTTTATTAGCTAAAATAATTCAACAAATTCAACAAAGCCCATCAAGCTTTCTTACCATGACTGAGCAGCATGCTAAAGAATCTGAGAATATTAAGAAAGTTTAGGGGCTGGGATTTAGCTCAGTTGGTAGAGTGCTGTTCTGCAGACTCTTGAGTCCCTGGGTTCGATCCCCAACACCACAAAAATGGGAGGAGTGGCAGCCCACTCCTGAAGCAATCCCAAGACAATCAGCCATTGAATACCCTATGAATTGCAAAGAAGCACTAACATAATGCTGGGTATAACACAGGGTTAGGGAGTATCTTAAGGAAACCTTGGGCAAATGATTTATAAACTCTGTCTCTTTATCATCTCAGTTTTCTTAATGCTTATGTTTATCTATTCACTTCATGAACTTCTTGCCAATAAGTTATTGAACACTATCACATATCAAACACCTTGATGTCACTCTACAGTCAGGGTCAGTCACCCCTGAAACTGCCTTTTCGACCATCAGTCAATGCTTCCTGTTCTGCACAACAAGTAGTTCAAACTCTAGGCTTTCTGGACATTCTTCCCCCTCCCCTTCTGCCCTCTTAGGTTGTCTAATTTCCAATCATGGAGACAATCTGTAAACTTAAAATGAGTAAGCTTTCTCTTTCTTCCTTGTCTTGTGATGGAGGTAGAGGAAAAAGGATCCTTGAATAATGGTGCTCTTGGGAATCTAGCCTACACCCCTTTCTTTTCTCACCTAGTTTCCTTCTCTAGATGAGTAGCCTGCAAACCTTTGTGTATGTATACCCACGAAAAAGGATTTGGAAAAGCTTCTACCATGTTTTAAAGTTGACATTATTACTTCACTTAGGATATCATTGGCAAAGAATATAATTTCCTCCATTTTGGAAATTTTATAACAACATTTAAAAATGTAATTGTTACTTCATTCTTTTAAAAATGTATACTGTTTAAAACATTGAAATCACCACAGTGATTTCATTCCTCTCTTCAACCAGTTAGAAAATATATGAATAAGCTCTTCTTTAACATCAGGAAATTTTACATCATTCCTCTTTCTATTTGAGCTAACAATTCTGTTCTATTTCTCCAACAAAATTTAAACTCAACATATTCTATGCTTGAATGTCTTTTATTGATTACCTTATCATACATCTCTGCAAAAAAAAGTTGGTAAATTCAATTTTTTTTAATCTCCTGGGACCATAAGGTTTTAAGTGATAACATTTTTCTTCTGGATTGGGGTGTCACTAAACTACCATCAAATACAATTGAAAAATAAACACAATGCAACATATTCTATATTTTGACAAATATATATTAATTATGTAAAACAGAATTCAGGTGAAACTATTAATTTAAATGATTTTTATTTTTCTCAGTTGCTTCATGGGCCCATGGATAATATAACAATTCAAGAATGAGATAATGTTCTATATTGAATTTATTATTTTTCATTTTTTATGTAAGTGCATAGAACATTTTTACATAAATAGGTAGAAATGGAAGTTTTATTATAGCAACACCATCAATTTTTTAAATTCCTTCTGAGTTATGTGCCAAAATATCAAACAATGATCTACCATCAAAAATTATTTTTAACAATCTATAATCTGACAGTTCTATTAGGCATTCCTTTCACTTTATAGAAAACAAAAAAATGCAAAGTACCTGAGTTGCAAAAGGATTTATTGCCCTCTCATTTGGGCCATTCACTTTCTTGATATACATGCTATTGTTTCTGTGTGGGGTCCAGGGAAGCACTGTGATATGTGAGAACAAGTAGCAGGTCTGCCTTCTTTTATTATCTGTCAGGAACTATATCAAGCCAGTCTACTCTCCTGGGATTCAGGACTATCTCCCAGCATACCTACTGGTCATTCTAACTTATAAACTCCTCCAGACTCCAGCCTCTTGTCTCCATCTCTCCCCCTGCCTTTGTTCAAGAAAAAGTACCATATATTCTTGTTAGAATTTTTCAGCAGGATCCTAACATACCTCCCTGTATCCACTCTTATTTCCTTCCCAGATGTCCTCCATAGTGCAGTTAGAATGTTCCAAAGGACAATTATGATCCCTCCTTTGGACATTCGGTGGCTTCCCAGGAATTCAGGATCAAATGCAAGCTTTTTTATTATGGCACACAAGGCACTGCAAATCTGTTCTCTGCCCTTCTTCTGGATTCATCTCTGTCACTTTTCTTAACACACCAAGCTCTAGCAAATAGGGCATCTTTCCATTTTTTAGAGGCTCCAGGACCTACAAGGATCCCTGTTCCTCCAATTCCTTTGCCTATCTCCTACTTAAATAAAAGGCTTAGTTTACCTATTATTTCCTCCAAGAAGACTTCCCTGACCACTATGTTAGGTTAGAATATGGAACATGAATATTCCTATGGGTGCTTTGTTGTTGTTGTAGTTGTTGTTGTTGTTGTTTGAAAGAGAATCTCTCTATGTAGTCCTGGCTGGCCTGGCACTTGCCATGTAGCCCAAGATGGCTTTGAACTTGCAGCAATCCTCCTGCCTTGGCCTCCCAAGTGCTGGGATTATAGGCATGTGCCACCACACTAGTCATGGTATTTTTTTAAACTATACAATGCATTATTATTTATTATAGTCACTATTCTGTGTCCTAGGTCACTAAAGCTATCTAACTGAAGTTTATACTCTTTCAGAAGCATCTCCTTCCCTATCCACCTCTCCCCAACCCAGTGTTTCTCTGAATTCCTTTATCAAAAAACATATCACATGCTATGGAAGCAACCTTTTTAATGCTTCATGTTACTTTGAGACTATCAACTTTACACTGCAAAGGCCAGACCTATCTTACTTTTATACAGCTAATACTGAACCTGAAATATTGTAAGTGCTACACAAATGGTTGATGAATAAAGAGAAAGTTACCATATTATTTCATGAGCAGGATTTTATTATCAGTATATTCATCATTTTCTGATCCCACTTGCCTGAAATATATCATCTTCCATTATCCCTTGAAGGCAAGTTCATAGTCTCTTTCTGATAAGTCATAAAAGTATCAAATATTCCAAAATGACTAAATATGAAATACTGAGTATTGAGAGTTTGCTTCTCTTTCATGTTAAAGTTCTGTTAAGGAAAGCCAGATCTCTTGAGAGGACACTGACTGTACCCTTTACAAGCAATTCGTTTAGACGGAATCATGAATCATCTACCTGGATCCAAGCAGGATTTTAATTGATTTAAAAGTTTTCCAGCTTCAAATGCCCCAGAGGCTTAAAATAGAAGTTATTAATTTCTGAAAAAAATTTCCATATATTCTCTTCACGTCAGTCTTGCCTCTTATATGCAAACTCTTCACGTGATAACATTCATTATTTTTATCTGTGTACTCACAGTAATAGGCTATTAAGTATTTCAAATTTCTTTTGTACAGTAAAAATTAGCAAAAACAAATGTATAATTGGCTTTAATTTTAAAAAGTGTGCAGCAAAAAGCATTTTATTTGCTGAGAACATGTTAAATTGTACTCTTTAACGGTGTTTTCCTTATTAAACAACCCATTATAACTGCTTTTATGCATAGTATCTTTCATATTAAGTAGTGCAATGTGATAAGCCAACTGCTGCTAAATGATCAATTTCATTTACATAACTAAATGAAGTGATTGCTTTCATATTAACAATCTAAGACATAAGACAATCACTGAGGGAATTGGTTGATAATCAATAAGCATCCTTCAGGTAAATAACTAACCTTCACATTAACCATTTCCTTGCTATGCATTCATATATGTAGATATTGAGGGCCTGATATCTGCACAAACTTTCTCAACTTTAATGTTTTTGTGGTTTCTGTTGCATATTCTATCCTGAGTAATTTTATGAATTCTATGTTTGAGTCAGGTTGCCTGAAAAGATTTTGGAAGGATAACATTTCCTTCAGACAGCAGAAAATATGGAACTTCCTATATTCTTTCCTTAATCTCTTCCATTGTCCCATTTCCCTCTTCTCACAAAAATACAATCATCGTATCATTTTTCACGTTCTAAGTCTTGCTGTCATAATTTTCATTTGTCCATAATGGACTGCCAACCCTTACTACTTCTCCTGTGTCATCCAGGCACACAGCAATCATCTTGCAGCCCAGATCGTTTTTATCCATTCGCTTAATACTGAAACCAAAAGGAATCAACTCTTGGCAAATATGCATGTAGTCATTTGTTCCACAAATATCTAGTGAAAGTACAGTAGGTACTATGCATAAGCACTGTGCTAGGTATGTGGTAAAACAGTGACCAGAGGAGACAACAACCTGGACCTCGTGGGGCTTCCAGTCACACACATAAATCTAAATTTGAGTGTTGTAAAACAAAACAAAACAAACATTAAGTGCTAAAACAGTGCTATATGGAGAAAGAATCTACTTCCATCAAGAAGAGATTGCCTTTCTGAATTAATCATATTCAGGATGAGCCCAAAAGAATGAAGTTGCAGTAGCAAAAGCGATACAGGCACAGAACAAGGTTGGAATAACAGGCAAAAATGCTTTGTAGGTCACAGGAAGGAGGCCAAAGTTCATCTTGACAAAAATTGGCCACAGGAAAAATTGGATTTGATTTCAACAAAGAAAGCACTTTGGCTGAGAAATGTACGAAAAAGTGAAAAGACTGGGTACACAGAGACTTGGGAGGCTGTTGGGGTAGTCCACGTAAGGGTGATGCAGCCTGGTGTAGGATGCTGGTAATAGAAATGGACAGTAGTAGAAGGCTTTGAGATACATAGAAGGTGAAAGATATAGATTTTGGTGCCAAGTTGGATTTGTGATATAAAAGGAGCAAATTACAGATGACCCCCACTATTCTCTCTCAAACATCTGGGTAGAGGGTCATAGGCTTTACCGAGATGAGAAAGACTGAGAGAGGAACCAAGTTGGAAGAAGAGTGTAATCCAAGATATTTTGGACATTTTATGCTTGACAGGCCTTTGGAAAACTGACTGGAGATGTCAAAATGACAGTTGGAGACTATATTAAATTCACAGGAGTAACATGAGCAATGTACAATGAGATGTATGCATGGAAATGTCATAATAAGGCCCATCAAGTTATATACAAAAAATACTAATAAAATAAGATTACTGGGGAAAAATACATAAATAAATTCACAATAGGATTGTGAGTTAAAGGCCAGAGGCAGTCTGAAAAACCTTGCAAGACTCTGTCTCAAAATAGAAATTAAAAGGGGGCTGGGGGTGAAGCTCAATAATATAGCATTTGCTAGCATATACAGCCTGCAGCTGTAGCCCTGTGGCATCTGATCCCATCAGATCTTGGAAGCTAAGCAGGGTCGGGCCTGGTTAGCACCTGGATGGGAGACCGGCCGAGAACACCGGAAGCTGTAGGCTTCGGAGAAGGACCTGGCAACCCCCTCCCAAAAATCAATCTGCCATTGAAAACCCTATGAACAGCAGAGAAGCACTGACAATAGTGTTTCCCCTGTTGTACGAGGGTCGCTATGAGTCGGATACCAACTCGATGGCACCTAACAACAACAACAAGCATGTACAAGGCGCTGGGTTCAACCCCTAGTACATAAACAAACAAACAAACAAACAAATATCTATCACAGAGACGCCTAAAGCCATACCACCATGGTATCTGATCCCATTAGATCTCTCACGCTAAGCAGGGCCAGAGCTGGTTGGTAGTTGGATGGGAGACCGCCTGGGAACACCAGGTGCTGTAGGCTTGAGAAAAGGACCTGACAACTCACTCCCCCCAAGAACAATCAGCCATTAAAAACCCTATGAATAGCAGAGAAGCACTGATATAATGTGAGGCATGGCACAGTGTCAGGGAGTGTTTCATGTGTTGCACATAGGGTCACTATGAGACAGTACCTAACAACAACAATAACAACAACAAGAATATCACAGAGAAAGTATAGAAAAGTGTAGAAACAGGGGACTAAAGTTTACCTCATGGCAACACAAATGCATGAGGCATAGTAGTGAGAAACAATCAACTGAGATATGAAGAAAGCTGGAAGTGTCTGGTTTAAAGAAGCCAAATTGAGAGTGTTTCAAACAGGGAATGGTCCACTGACTCCAATGCCCACTGAAGTCTGGAAATAGAAAAAGCAAATATGTGTCCAATGAATTAGACCATGTGAAGGTCCTAATGACCTTGAAAAGAGAAGTTTCAACTGAGTATTGGAATTCAAATAAGATTAGAGGTGAAACACTACAGATAGCATGTGTAGACAAATTTTTAAAGATGGAAATTACTAAGAAAATAGGAATGGAGCAGATGTTGGGCAGGAATATGTGGTCAAAGATTTTATGTTTGTTGCCATACATTGATCTGGAGGTAAGTAAGAGATCAATGATGAATTAGAGAAAGAAGTCTAGTTGAAGGCAGAAAATAGGAATAGAATTCAGTTTTTAAAAACTGGCTTTAAGAGGAGGTAAAGCAGGAGGAAGAGGAGAAGAAGAGAATCCATTGGAAAATTTAAAAATTGGTTTGGATAGGAGGAGGGACAGAAAGAGGAAAAGAAGAAGAGGAAGAGGAATATTTCCCCTACTATAATAAGAAAGAAGAATGATGCAGGTAGGCCGAAATATTTGGCTAAAAAAAAACAAAATTTCATTTACCTTCTGCCTTCTCAATATCCTAGGCAAGGTCATCAAGTGATAGAGATGTGGGAAGAAAAGATCTGAAAAGGATTTGAGGAGAGCAGGTGAAAGGAATACCCATTTCAGGAGAGGGAAAGTGAGCCAATGGAGAAGTAGGGCTGGGATAGCAGCTTAGCACCAACTAGCTATTTGACATGTGTGATCATGTATTCAAAAATTAAATCTTTGCCAGGCACAGTGGCTCATGCTTGTAATCCCAGAGACTCAGGAGGTAGAGGCAGGAGGATTGCAGGTTTGAGGCCAGAGTCAGCCTCCATAATTTAGTGAGACCATGTCTCAATATAAAAAATTAAAAATGGGCTAGGGATGCAGCTCAGTGGTAGAGTTCTTGCAAAGCATTCATAAAGTCCTGGGTTCAACCTCCAAAATACTGCCAAAAATAAATCAACTTTGGTAAGCCTTTTGTATGTTTTATCTCCAGAAATATTCAGCTTCTTGGGAGCTTGCAAGGAAACAGGGAATGACAGATTGAGGGTATCAGAGTTTTTCTAGGAATAAATAGCAGGGGAAGAAATGTAAAAGAAGTTGAGGGCTTCTGCAGGGGAGTTACTTCAGGAGACAACAATGGAATCTGAGTATGGAGGAAAGTGAAGAGAAGATGGTAGAGACTATAGGTGTACAGTGTAATGGAATACAGGCCAGTAGAAAAAATGATTGTTTAAAACATAAGAGAGTCAAGAGGCAGGGGGCTGTATGAGTGCCTGAGAATAGTGTTAGGGTTTGGTAAGGGGAATAAGACCATGAGTTAGAAGGTAAAATATTTAACGAATGAAGAGGGATGACCAGGAGCCCAGTAGGATTTGAAGGTGAAGATGATCTATCTATTTGGTGTTAACACTCAAAAGATCATGGGTTTTTGATGTGGGAGACAGGAGGAGGATCAGTCCTTGAAAAGTAATAGAGAACAAGGAGGAAAAATAACCCAGACCTCCATCTCCTTTTTTATCTGCTTATTTATTTTATACTTCACCGAAACTTTTTATTGGCCATTTGGATAGAAACAGGAATTTATTTGCCAGGGATGATCTCATCATACTTCTGCTGGAACCAGCCCATGGCTTCCTTTTTGCTGATTGTGTGGCCCCCAAGCAGCCAGTCCTGGGGCACCTGAGCCACTTAGGCTCTGAAAGAACAGCATCTGCCTAATGGGGACCTGGAGAAGCCCAGCTTCCAACATCAGGTCACACATGCTATTTTTGTTTTCTGGCTATTCAACCACAGGACTTCTTAGGAGTCAGATTTCCAGCTGATTGTCTAGTTTTCTGCTAGTAATCATAAGGATAGATGAAATATAAAATATTTCTCCATATGTTCAGACAAACACATTTTTCCATATTGTGTAAACTATTTCAGGAACTGTTTCTTTCCTACTTAACTTTATATAACAAAGACTTTCCAACAACTATAAATATTTTTCTATAATATGATCTTAATAAATTCTTCATATAACACAGTGTCAATCAGATGAGAGATATTTAAGCAATTTACTATTTTTGTACATCTAGGTTATTTCCAAATTCATAGTACTGTAAATAATACTGTAATGAACACTGAAAGGCATATATCTTTAAAGATAACTCTAATAATTATTTGTTGTTGTTGTTGTTGTTAGGTGCCGTCGAGTCAGTATCTGACTCATAGCGACCCTCGTACAACAGGGGAAACACTATTGTCAGTGCTTCTCTGCTGTTCATAGGGTTTTCAATGGCAGATTGATTTTTGGGAGGGGGTTGCCGGGTCCTTCTCCCAAGCCTACAGCTTCTGGTGTTCCCAGGCAGTCTCCCATCCAGGTACTAACCAGGCCCGACCCTGCTTAGCTTCCGAGATCTGACAGGATTGGATGCCACAGGGTTATGGCTGCAGGCCTAATAATTATTACCTATAACAAATGCCTTGACATAGTATTATATAGTTATAGAAAATGAGTGTTTTTAAGACTTTGTGACAGATCATCCAATTGTCTTCAAAGAAAGGTGTATAAGTTGCATCTAAGAGTTCCCTTGTAACTTGATAAGCTTGGGTATACTCCTTGTGTCTCTTATTTATGTATTATTGAGATTAAAAAAAAAAAAAAAACAGGACCCAAAAGAAATAATCTTGTTCATAAGTAAGCATTCACTCCAGAACCTGATGTACTAATTGTCTCTTCTAGCTAAAACACAGTAGATAAGGACATTCACTCTATGTACTCCTCCTAAAAGGCTTCTCTCTAGCTTTCTGCTTATGCATTCTGATTGCAAATTATCTTCCCTGGTATTATTGTGACTATGTCAATCCTTTCCATAAAGTTCTCCAAACGAAATGTAAATTCCTTCACATTTTTTATTTCTTGTTTACAGATTTGCTCAGACTCTAGTCCTAACTTTCTAAAATCAAGTCATTATTAGATTGCTGCCCAACTTCTCCAAATCCCCCATTCCTATCAAATTTAATTTCTGGATGAAAGCTTCCAGGTAATCACAAATTACTATCATTTCATCTTTTCCTATCAGGTTTCATTGTCTCTTTTATTATATTCCCAATTTTCTTCTGTGTTTTTTTGCTCTTCCTCAAAACTATTTTTATTTGGATTTGTTAGGTATCTTTTCCAGTCCTCAACACTGTATCTCTTCCAGTTTCAGATTTATTTTTGTCAGAGTTCTTCAAACTATGGTTATTTCTTAGATGTTTCAAACCCTTTATGATAAAATGAATACCCTATATTTGCCAGGTTCAAAATTACATTTCCCACTGGCTTTAGCTTTCTCCAAGACAGGAATTGCTGCTACACAAAACTAAGGAATAAAAAGAACAAAGAATCTATACTGCAACCTATATTGTAATATCGTACCCATTCTGGTAGTCCCCACAACCTTTTGCATATGGTATGTTACATAGCTTCATGAAAAAAAAAAAGGCCTTTTCCAGATGGAAATTCCTTTCTTGTTACCCTGATGATTGTCACACTTCCAACAGGAAGTTAGCGATTGCATTGTAAATTCTTTTGTCCTCCAGTTTGTAGGAAAAAGAAATATTTCCACACCACAATTAGAGGAAAATACACTCTCTAAATAAAAGTCAGTGCTTTATTAAGGGAAAACAGATGCATCAATCGGGCAACAGATTCTTCTGCAATATCACTCAGACAGCTGAACATTCTTACAGAAGTATAGAATTAAACCTGCAATGGTTCTTGTCTGGTATGCACAAAATAAGCACATCTCTTCTTTGGCTGACCACGTCCACAGACAGTATGAAAGATACGGGGCTTAAACACCTCAGCACACCCACACAGAAACACGTTTGCCAGTTTCCTTCCAAACATCTTTTCTCCCCAAACCTGAGAACTCCAAGACCATTCAATAGCACCCCTGTGCTCCTCCTTACTGTCTCTGATCACTGCCTGGAGATAATTGTCTTTAGGTACCAGTCCTTTTCTCCCACTCTCATCTTTTCCTCCTGGTTCCCCTTGGTCTCCCACAGCCACTCTCCCTTTGGTCCTTTTCCTCTGGCTCTCTGGAAACACATCTATCCATTGTCTATCTACAGCACTCCCATCCAGTATTGCCAAGCTCCCCTCACCATGCTCAGAGGTCTTCACTACCTTCTCTGGATTCTGCCTTTGGGGAGACTGCCTTTTTTTTTTTTACTACCCTTTAGCCCCTTCGGTAAGACTCCTTGTTCTCTCATACCCCATAAACAGCATTCTTGTACAACATTTTCTCTGCCATTTCCACACTGTTACTTTCACATCCTTGCAGGACACTTCTCAAAGGGTCATGGCATCTGCATAAAGCATCCTCAACTCCTTCTTTTTCTTGTTACTATGATCCTATGATCATTCTCACAACCAAAGAGAACTCTGGCATGTCTTTTTCTGTTCCCCAATGCCTGCTCTCCAACTGAATAATTCCTTAGCAGCTCACACTGACAGCCACTAATGGACAGTGTCTCTGTCATACTCTGAATTCAAACTCTACACAATCTCCTAATGTTCCATCTTTTCTCACTCTCACATCTCAACCCTCTTCCCAGTCCATATGCTCTTTCTAAATCCAGGATAGATCAACATGGCTTATATATTTGATTGTCCTGCCACACCACTCTTCAGTCCAACTGTCTGTGTCCCTTGCTCTTACACCCAGAAAAACACCACTCCCAGAAACAAGCATACAGTCACTCACATTGGTGCCATTGACATTTTTATTTTCAACTTTAGGAGTAAATAATTTTATTTGCCTCTTAGGATTTGTTAGTCTAGGGACTACGGCTGGTACACAGAGTCCTAATCTTTCTGTATACCATATCAGCACTCTTTATCAAACCCCACCTTCCACAAAAATGCAGTATCTTGGTAATAACAATGAGTGTAAACAATGACTATAAGCTAGAAAGTGTGCTAGTTTTTTCTACTTGAATTTTGGTGCCTGGACTTGTACCATCGGCATCACTTGGGACTTGGGAGCTTGTGACAAATTTAGGATTTTGAGATCACTCCAGATGTCATGAATGAAGATCTGGATGTTATATCTCTGAGTACATTAAGGTCAAAAGGGTTACTCTGGGCCCACCTGCTATTTCTCCAGTCCTTCCCTAAACAGGTACACACACACACACACACACACACACACGCGCGCGCGCGCGCACGCACGCACACACACGCACAGTGGAAACTGGAGCTTCACTGGAATAACATCCTTTCCATTTTTCTGACTCGCTATCTCTACTTCATTCATTCATCACTCTTTCTAACCCCCCCCCAGTAGATGGCCTTCCTCCTCCTTTATAGACAAGCTGTTGATCTAGATGAGAGCTCCCCCAGCTTCTCAGTCCCTGGCTTGTAAATCTTTCAGTCTCAACAGGCATCCTCCTCTCTTTCTGTCATCTCGAGTTCTCCTTTTCAAGTTGTTGTTCTAGTTGTTGTTATTGTTGGGCACCATTGAGTTGGGTCTGACTCATAGTGACCCTATGTACAATAGAATAAAACACTCCTTGACACTGTGCCATGCACATGATCTTTTTATGTTTGAGCCCACTGTTGCAGCCACTATGATTCTTCTCATTTTGAGTTGTGCCATATCAGCAAAAGTAGGTCCCAGGGCTTTACTCCATTCCCATCATTAAGGCCGACTCTTCTTTGAGAGGCAACATTTCCCCAGTCATCTTTTGAAGGCCTTCCAGCCTGAAGGGCTCATTTTCCTGCACTATAGATTGGGTTTTCAATGGCTAATTATTTCAGGAGCAAGCTGACAGGTCCTTTTTCCCAGTTGTCTTAGTTTGGAAGCTCAAATGAAACCCGTCCATGATGAGTGGCCCTGCTGGTATCTGAAATACCATATGGCATAGCTTTCAACATCACAGCAGCACACAAGCCCCCACAGCATGACAAGCTGACAGACACATGAGGGCCTATCCAAGTTAATCCCCGATAACTCCTTCTGGACCCTGTTCCATATATCCCTTCCCTTTTTTTTCTAGATCATGAACACATTTTTCTTGCCTCTCTACTGCCTCTATGATCTTAGCCAGCAAACATGTTCAGACTGACATTGACTTTGCCTCTCAGCACCATCATGTTATTCTATTTCATTTGGTTTCCTTGAAAGAGGTGTCCACTCAGGTTTCCTCTTTCTCTGCTTCTACCTAGTTCTCCCTTGGCTCTCAGGCAGCTTCTCTGTTTCTCCCTAAATCCTGGCCTCCATCCAAATCCAGCCTTAGGTCTCCCCTTCCGACATGACTCAGGTGCCCTCTGGCTTGGGATCTGTAAAGACTTTGACTCTAATTTCATGCCAATTGACTCCCAAGTTTTCATCTCCATACCAATATATCACACAGAGGCTTATATAATTACCTTGTTGTTGTTGTTGGTTGGTAGGTGCTGTTGAGTCAGTATCCAACTCATAGCGACCCTTATAGGGTTTTCAATGGCTGACTGTTTTGGGATAGCCTTGGGAGTGGATTGCCAGGTCCTTCTCCCATTTTTGCAGTGCTGGGAATTGAACTCATGACCTCAGAGACTGCAGCGCAGCGCTCTACCAACTGAGCTAAATCTCAGCCTATATAATTACCTTGGAACCTCAAATTCAGTATCTCCAAA
>VMDO01023195.1:0-32105 GCA_007922755.1 Pedetes capensis
TTGAACATGGAGATGCAGGTGTCTCTGTGGTATGATGACTCATCTCCCTTTGGGTAAATTCCCAATAGTGTTATAGCTGGGTCATATGGTAGTTCTATTTTTAGTTTTTTGAGGTACCTCCATATTGATTTCCATAGTGGTTGCACCAATTTACAGCTCCACCAGCAATGTAAAAGTGTTCCCTTTTCCCCGCAGCCTCCCCAGCATTTGTTGTAGACAATTGCTTTTTATTATATTAGTTTCAGTTGACCTCATAGTGGATAATTACAAATTTTAGAATATATTTTATCATTTTTTTCACTGTTGTAATTTTGTACATGAGTCTTTACCTATATCTTACATACACACACACACACACACACACACACACACACACACACACACACCCCTCTAAGCTGCCATAAGGCTAGCAAATCGGCTCCCAATGCCTTTCTGTCACACTTTGCCTCACCAGAGACCTGGAGCAACTGATGCAAGTGATGATAGTCTGAAACCTCTGAAGTTTTAACCCAAATAAATAATTCCTCCCTTCAGGATGTATTACTCAGGTATTTTTCCCAGCAATGACAATCTGACTACCATAATTATTGATGAGATCAAGTATTATTCTGAGTACCTGGTACATTTCCTTGTGATATTCTGTGCAGTTGATTAGGGTGGAAAAATGAGATGCAGCCTGGAATCCTGCACAAATTGGATTCAAATTGTTCGTCTAAGTATTTGAGTGTATGAACTTTACAATTCGAATCCAAGATTTTCAGTGGTGTGTTTTCTTTCATGTTGCAGTGATAGCACAGTCATAGATGAGACTTGGCAGTGGACTTTTGCCTTGAGGGTAAATTATAACATGTAGAGTCAGAGACAAATTTCTTCTAGAGGTACTGGAGAGAGACATGAACAGCAGGATGCCTGGGAAACCCAATTTCAGTGGTAGAGGTTCAAACCATATCAATAATGCTTTTTGTGTGTGTTGGGGAGAACTGACTTGGAATTTGTAATCTGCCCCCAATGAAGACTTAAATAATGAATGTCCTCTAATATCTCGAATCTCATCTGCAACTTTTGAGCAATTTCTTAGGCTGAGAGTCAGATGAGTATGAGAAGCATGGTATTGGATCTGAATTATTTGAACGAATTTTAGAGTTCTCATTATATTGATATCTGAATACCATTTGTGTTCAGATTGTCAGCTTATACATTCCTCTTGAAGTATATACTTGGAAAGGAAGTTTGGGAGTGATGATAGGAGAAGATCTGAATACATAACCCAAAAAGATGGAAGGTATTTTCTGGTTCAGAGACTGGGGAGAGAAAATAGAGCATCCTACAAAGTGAGCACACATTCTGTGGGAGAAACAAGCCATGTCAACAGGACTTGAGTAACAGCCTGTGTTACTGAGAAGCCAGAGCCCTCTTTGAACATAGTGTTTGAGAAAGGCAAGTAAGTGGTGCATTCTCCTGCGCCCCCTTCTGGCATGATTTAATGCTGACGAATGGAATGCTGCCGGGAAACCAGCACAATTTGTCTTCAAATTGTTAGGTCTAAGAATTCAAATTTGCGATAACATAGTGGGACCCTATTTCCAAATGCAAAAATTTTTTAAAGTAGGCAATAAATACAAGTTTGATACTTGAAAATATTTTAAAATTGAAAAAATTCTTCATAAAATCCACTTATACACATATATATCACTGTGATTTGAACTGGTCCTGGCCAGAATACAGAATAGGTATTTTAATAGAGATACACATGATATTTCATATGTGTGAAAGAGATAATAATTCTTTTTTTCTCTAATAGAATATACAAATATCTTTCAACAAGGAACATGAAGAAAATGCATATTTGAGGTCTGAAATACTATCCCTTCATGAAGTATCAGAAAAAGCACAGGTAAATCTTTACCATTTTTCTAATTCTATGTTTTCAATGTTATTTAATTTTGTTCATTCAAGAACCATAATTGCAGCTGGTGTGGTGGCACATGCTTGTAATCTCAGTGACTTGAGGCTGAGGCAAGAAGATTGCGAGTTTGAGGTCAGAGGCAGCCTACACAACTTAGTAAGACTCTGTCTCAAAATAAAAAATAAAAAAAGAGTTGATGTTGCAGCCCAGTGGTGGACCACTTGTCTAGCATATGCGAAGCTCTGGATTCAACCCATAAGTAGTTTGTGGATGTTTATGTTGTTGCTGCTTTGGAGATAGTCTCACTGTTTAGCTCACATTGGCCTGGAACTCACTATGTAGATGAGGCTGACCTCGAACTTGTGTCGATCTTCCTGTGTCAGCCTCTCAAGTGCCAGAATTACAAGCATGCACCATCATGTGCAGCTGATTGATCTTGATAATGTAAATTCATATCATCTCTATCATCTAACTTTTTATTTCCATAAGATCTACTTCATCTATGAAGCATTATTGTAGTTTCACTGCCCCCAAAATCCTCTGTGATACAATGTGTACAAGATACATCATTAAATCATGCACTAGTTACAGTTTTCTTTTGCTTTCTAATTTAATCATTAAGGACATACCTCTTCTTGAACCCCTCCAATTGCAATGAATTTTTAAATAATTTTATAGCAAGGGCTATGCCTTATACTTTCTTTTTATGTTTTATGGCAAATAGCACAGTAGGAACCTAGTAAATCCTTGCTACATTTTGGAGTTATATGTAATCATTTCCTGTGAGACAGTGGTTTCCAAATTTAGCTGATACTTTATCTGTATTAATGTGTGAATATATATTGAAAAGTTGTTATTAGTTGCCATCGAGTCAGGTCCAACTCATAGCAACCCTATGTACAACAGATGAAACACTCCTTAACACTGTTGCTATGCCCTGAACTATATCAGTGCTTTTCTCCATTCATAGGGTTTTCAATGGTTGATTGTTTTTTTGGGAGCGGGCTGCCAGGTCCTTTTCCCAAGCCTACAGCACATGGTGCATTTGAAAAGAGTCACCAAATATGCAGGCAGTCTGGAATTATCACAAAGTCCAGTGAAATAGTACTTATCACTTAACTTTTCGGTTAATACAATTTGATTACTACAATATGAGGGTCATCATATTGCTATGCTTTCTTTATAATAAAATACAAAATAAATATGTCCTTTTATAAAATAATAATACCTGCTATCACTCCTTCTGTAATAGTAGTTAACATTTTTATTGAACCTATCCACATGCCAGGCACAATTCTAAGCACCTTGTATCACTAACAAATTGTTATCCTTGCAATATCACTATGAAATAGAAATTACTACTATCATCTTAAAGATAAGGAAGCTGATATACAGAAATGTTGAAAATATAGCTAATATATGGCAGAGTTGGAATTTCAGCTCAGGTAATCTGGCTCCAAAAAATAAGCTATTTATTTTCAAAGAGCAAGAGTTCTTCTGTATCTTACTCACAGATATTTCTTGATAAGCAGTCTGCACATCTGGTTATGACTTTAACATATACCTGAATGTGATCTTAACTGTTCTACTGCACACACCACTATGGCACTTTCCAGATCATCTTTCATTTATTGTTTTTTCTTACCATTTTATTTTTGTGTGTCTTTTTCCTGTTGCTCCTTCAGAGTATATGTCCTTATCTTTGGAAAACTTATTCATTAAAACATAAGGTCTTTGCCAAATCTACCTTGCAACAATAACTGATAATTAAGATGAATATTTTTCACAGGAGTACAAGTTTCAAAATATAAAAAAAAAGAATTATTAACTACATGTATGATAGGTCTGTAGTACAGTGATTTTTGTTTTATTCTGAAATATTGATCTCGTGATAGTAAAATCATCCATATTTTGCTTTTATAAATTCTATCATGGGTGGTGAAGGAACTTACATATTTTGTGTTATCTGTGAAATAATGGAAATGCTCATATTGTGATTATGGGAATCAATATCTACAATACTAGCTTGATACCTACACTCCAAATTCCATTCTATAGATATCTTGCTGCAGTTAACTCATGTTCAAAATTGTGAAGAACATAAGATCAGTAAAATGCAGGTGCTTCAGTTGCCCTACCAAATTAACAAGTCTCTCTTTTAATTTAGAATGTTTTAGGGTGTTGACTCCAAACATTTGGAAGTCTTTTGTAAACTAATGAAATATTAATTGGAAATAGTTAACATTAAATTAGACTCAAACATACAGTAAAAATAATGGTCCATGAAGGAAGTAATTTCTTATTGGAGTGGCCTATGACTTGCTGTACATGTTGTTTTAGGTTTTGAATCACCAGTTGACTCGAAAATGTTCAGAGCTTAGCAGCATGCTTCAGACTATTAGGATGGAAAATGCCAGGATTATTGCTGACCATCACGCCATTCTGCAGGTATTCATTTGACACTAGTGGACTTCTGACAAAGGCAACAGGAAGCCAACCTGGCTGAGATATCAGGAAATGTGCATGACCAACTGGATAAATAATTTTTTTTTTGAGACAGAGTCTTGCTATGTAGCCCAGGCTGGTCTCAAACTTGTGATAGCCCTGCCTCAGCTTCCCAACAGCTGGGATTGCAAGCATATGTCACCAACACCTTGTTTAAATAAAATATTTTAACAATAAATTCCAAAAGTTTGCTGAATTGTTTTATATTTTGATTAGCAGTTTTCAACTTTCATGAGAGGGATTTTGGTCTTACACTTAGTGCCTTTTAATGTTTTTCTCAAATATCATTTCTTCAGGAAAAGTAATTACCTATGCTATTATTTATAGAATCGTAGAGTACACTTATAACTGACTGTAAAGCACCTAGTCTTTCTCCAATTGTTGTCTCACTTTCCATTCTGCTTATGCCATTCTCTGCTGAAAATACTCCTTACTTCATCTCCAACCATTTGAAATTCTGTTATTTGTTAAGACTCACTTTCATCAAGGAGTTTGGTCATTCAAACCAGAGAGAATAAGTTTTTCTTTTGTAATTCTATTCCTCGGGCACTAAATAGATTATCATAATTTGTGTGTGTGTGTGTGTGTGTGTGTGTGTGTGTGTGTGTCTGTCTGTCTGTCTGTCTTTGTGTATGTTAGTATATACCAACCGTTGTGCTAAGGATGTTACTTCCTTTAATCATAACAACTGCTACATAAAAGGACTTTTACTATCCACATTTTATCTACATGAAGAAATGAAGTTTAGAGAAGTTAACTAAAATGTATTTACAAAAGCAATTGTTAATATGTGCTTTGTTTGCAAAACCATTATGATTGTTGGTACAAGTGTGTGCATATGAAAATGTTATGCTTTGCTGGATGCGGTGATGCATGTCTATAACCCCAGCACTTGGATGGTAGAGGCAGTGGATTGTGAGTTTGAGTCCAACCTGGGCTAAGTAGTGAGTTCAAGGTTAGCCTGGGCTACATAGAAAGACTTGTTTAAAAAAAGAATAAAGGAAAGAAGAAAGGAAGCGAAGGAAGAAAGAAAGAGGGAAGGGAAGGAAGAAGCAAGCAAGGAAAGAAACAATATTTTCTCAAAAGAATTCACACCAAACTATTAAAAATGGTTATTCCTGAAGAGTAGGATTATTTGGAGGAAAGAAGATAGAGATGAAAGGATCTTTTCACCAGATATTTGCCTACATTTATATTGTGTTACTTTTTAAAATAAAGTGTCATATTGAAAATTTCAAATGCACAAAATATTCTTAATATAATTTTTCATCTTTAAAAGTATTTTGGCATTAAGAGTTTTACAAAATTTCACCAGACTGGGTAAGTAATGCCTCTTGACTTTTGGGTAGCAGAGCTATGAAATGATAGACTTGTAGTCAACTCAGAGCAGAACAAAGAGAAAGCTGGACATTAAAGTATTTTAAGAAGATGTTTCACCTATGGAAATAAAATTTGTGTTTTGTAGGTTTGTTCTGTGTTGTTGATCAGTTACTCTGAATAATATCAAAGGGCATCTCAGCTTTCTCTTTTTTTCTTTAGTACTGGAAGGTTGAAACCAAGGCCTTCCCCATGCTAGGCAAGTGTTCTACCACTGAGCTGCACCCCATCCTCCTTTTTATTACAATTTTGAGACAGTTTCTTTGAGCTGCTTAGGCTGCTTAGGCCCTGAACTTGGAATCCTCTTGCCTCAGCTTCCCCAATTACTGGGATTACAGGCATGCACCACGGCACCTGGCATCAGCTTTTAATACTACTTCTAACATGCAGGTAGAGCAAAAAATGATGACACAGACATTTCAAGAACAAAATTTACTGTTGGATGCAGCCCATGCCAGCATCACAAATGAATTACGGACTGTCCAGAATGAGAAAGTTCAACTCCAAACACATCTGTAAGTAAATTCAGGGGAACTTCTTAGGCATCTTTCGTTCTTGCTTTGTACTTTAATGAAAAAATTTAATTCTGCTTTTGCTGCACCAATCCCAAAGAAAAAGATTCTGCACTCAAGGAGCTAGTTGTATTAGGATATTTTGGTAACTGTTCTCAGGCAGGAGTTATGTTCTGTAAGAACATATAATCATGCCCTCTGTTAAAGCAGTACTCTCATTTAATTTTCATGATTCCTTGTTCTCTTCATGAAGGGACCATTTAATCCTTGAGCATAACCAGTGTATCCAGAAAGCACGGGAAGCTGAGAAGAGGACAGCTGCACAAAAAGAGCTCCTAGAATCAACTATTGCAAGACTACGAGGTGACCTGGAAGCATCAACGCAAGAGAAGAAGTCTCTGGTGGAGGAGAATGAAAGATTTCGGAGAGCAGTAGGTAGAAACAGGTGTACATCACCTCCTAGCTGCAGCGTGGAGATACTGTTTTAAAATTGTACTCTAAGTGCAAAAGAAAAGTACAGAAATCAAACCTAGATGTAGTTTGCCTGAGTTGCCCATTAAAGAATTCTCTCGGTGGCTAATCTCTGCTCTTCAGGATGTGAAGCAATCTATGCCAAATAATAACTGTTCCCTTCTATAGCATTAGAGAATGTCAACTAATAGTTCATACGTCTTCTTGTTAGTTAAAGGGTAAGATTTTAAAAATCTATTTCTGTTGAAGGAGTAGGACTATGAAGGTTAAGGGGGAAGATCCCTGTCTTCCTGGTTAGGAAGGAACTGGGAGAATCTGACATGCAGACATGTCTTTTTAATTGCAGGGCTATTTGTGAAGTCTGCTCTGCCCCTGAGACTCCCTTCTATGCCCCTTTTCTAGAGGATGTGCCATCCCTGCAGTGTAGGTATTAATTGACACACAGGATGTATCTGCTGTAGTAGAGACAGTTGGCTGCTGTAAAATTGATCCATTTCTTTTTCCCCCTTTGGGCAGGTTAATAAGACAGAAAAAGAAATAGCACAAGAAAAATGCAATTTGGAAAAGGAATTAACTAAAAACAAGGTATTCCACATTTTATTTGTTGGTATTTCACTGTATTTTGTTTCCTTCTGTATTGCTACTCACTGTATCAACTTAAGGAGGAGATGGGTTGTTTTATTGATTGTCAAGTTTGCAGGGAGCCATGGGGCTGATGCCACCTAGAGCCTGTCACTGCGGCACAAGTGTGCTTTGGGGGTCCTTGCTTGTTGAAGATAAGGGGTTTGCCAGTGAGCCATCACTGCCTCTAGCCCTAGTATTCACTGATTATTTTAGCCAGGAAGTCCCCTGAGGCTGAGCTAATGGGCCTGGAAAAGTCAATGGGATGATTGCTGACACTGCTGTTCTGTTTTTTAGAAAGCTAACTTAGGCTTCCTAAGTGCCTGTGAGCACCTGCCACTTTATCTTTGACTATGCTTTTCTTTTTCCAATTTTGCTTTAATTGATACATATTTATATGTCTTTATGGGGTGTTTAATGGCAATTTAATATATGTGTACAATGTATAATAATCAAATAAGGTAGTAAGCACTTTCAAAACTCTTCAAATCATTATGTGCTGAGAATTTTGTACTCTAGACATTTTGAGATATACCGTAGATTGTTTTAACTAATAGTTACCCTACTGTGCCATAGAAAACCAAAACAAATTCTTCCCCTCTGTTTTGTTGCTGCTTATCTAACTTCTTTCCATCCTCTTCCCCTTTGCCCTTCCCAGTTCTTAGTGACCAGTTTTGTTCCATTCTTTTATTATATTGACATTTTAACTTCGACAAATGAGTGACCAAATGTGATTTTTGTCTTTCTGTGTCTGGCTTATTTTACTTGATATTGTGACCTCTACTTCCATCCATGTTGCTGTGAATGGTAGTATTTTATTCCTTTTTGTGGCCAAGTAGTATTACATTGTGTATATGTATCCCATTTTCTTTATCAACATTCCTCATTTGGTAGATACTTAGATTGTCTCCATTTCTTAGCTATTGTGAGTAGTACTGCAATAAACATGAGAATGCAGGTATCTCTTTGATATAATGATTTCATCTCCTTTGGATATATACTCAGTAGTGGAGTTGCTAAGTCATATGGTACTTCAACTTTTAGTTTTTTAAGGAGTCTCTGTGGTGTTGTCCATAATGGATTCCCACCAATAGTGCATGAGTTTTCCTTTCTCCACATCATTGCCCAGCATTTGTTACTTTTTGCCTTTTTGATGATATTCTAACTGTGTTGAGGTGATATATCTTGGTAGTTTTGATTTGCGTCCCCTGATGATTAGTGATATTGAGTATTTTTTTAAATACTTGTTGGCTATTTGTATGTCTTTTTTTTTTTTTTTTTTTTGAGAAGTGTCTTATTTAGGTCTTCAGCCCATTTTTTTAAGTGGATTTTTTTTTTCTTGTTTGGGTGTTCAAGTTTTTTTATTTGTTACTGTTTTGTTTTAGATACTACAGATGGAACCCAGGGCCTCACACATACTAGGCAAGTGAGCGGAATCTCCAGGTTTGAGTTTAGTTTGAGTTTTCCGTATTTTAGATATCGCTGCAATTACTTGCCATATGGCATATTGTTTGCAAATATTTTGTCCTATTCTATGGTGCCTCCCTCTCCCTCCCTCTCTCTCTCTCTCTCCCTCTCTCTCTCTCTCTCCCTCCCTCCCCCCCCCTCTCATATTTTGGGGATTTTTTTGTTGTTGTTTTTTTGGTGCAGTGCTGGGGTTTAAATCTAGGGCCTTGTGCATGCTAGGCAAATGCTCTACCACTGATTCCCAACTGTAGGTTGTCTCTTAACTTTGTTGATGAAACCCTTTGCTGTGCAGATACAATACCACTTGTCAATTTTTATTTTATTTTTATTGTCTGTCCCTTTGGGGACTGTTGGGTCCCTGTTCAGGCACCAACTATGTTGGGCCCCACGTTCGGGCGCCAACTCTATGTGGGGCACGCGCCTCCTGGTCTGGCCTGGAGGTTCGGACGGGCTGCGCCGCCGCACACACAGATACTAAACACAATTCACTCGGGACCCTCAGGTGAGGGGCACAGACTCCTGCGGCCCTTGGGACCCCTGCGGAGACAGAAGAAAGGAAAAGCCTCAGGCGCTTTTGCCTTCCAGGGGCAAACACCTGTGTTGGTCGTCTAGGTGGTCTCGAGGAGACAGCTGTTGTTTCGTGGGTGGTCAGACGGAGAGCAGGTTCTATTCCTTGTTGATGATTGTGACGGGAGAGCGTTTTTTCCTCATCAAAGGTTGGGGGAGAGCAGCGGGAGAGGCATTTCCTCATTGGTGGTCGGGCAGGAACGGGCGAGAATGCGCAGAAAGGGGTGGCAAAAAAGGGGCCTAAAAAGGCGGTGCCAAAAAAGATCGAGCTGCTGCAGCGCAACTCTTTATGTAGCTCGCCCATGGAATGGCCTGAGCCAATCAGCTTTCAGTCCAGTTGTCCAATCAGGAAGGGTTTTGTACAAACGTACAACCAAATTACTTTCATTTTCCCTAGATTTCTAACTTACAAACCAGATATTCAAACGCCATTTTCCCAGTTTGGGAGTTTTTGCCAATTTCCTCCCAATTTTCCCCTACAGGGGACCAAAAAAAATCTTTCTATACACCAATGTCCTGATGTGTTTCCCGTTTTCTTGTAGTAATTTCATTGTTTTAGGTTTTTGTTTTTGTTTTGTTTTGTTTTGTTTGCAGTATTTAGGGATTGAACCAAGAGCCTTGCACATACTTTAAAAGTGCTCTACTCCCAGGCTGCACCCCTAGCCCATATTTTATTTTTTTATTTTGAGATACGGTCTCTATAAGTTATGCCAGTCGTAGTGGCACACGCCAGTAAGCGACTTGCTGGAGAGGAGGAGGCAGGAGGATTGCGAGTTTGATGCCAGCCTGGGCTACATATTAAAATTAGCCTGCAGGCATAGCCCTGTGGCATCCAATCCCATCAAATCTTGGAAACTAAGCAGGGTCGGGCCTGGTGAGTACTTGGATGGGAGACTGCCTGGGAACACCAGGTGCTGTAAGCTTGGGAGACCAACCCAGCAACCCACTCCCAAAAAACAATCTGCATTGAAAACCCTATGAACAACAGAGAAGCACTGACAAGAGTGTTTCACCTGTTGTACGCAGGGTGGCTATGAGTCGGATACCAGCTCCACGGCACCTAACAACAAGTTATGCAAGCTGCCTCTGGCTCCAAATACTGATCCTCCTGCCTTGGCTTCTTGAATTTTTGGGATTACAGGTTTGTGCCACTATGCCTGGCTGTAGTTTCAGGATTTATATTTTATTTTTTGATCCATTTTGAGTTGATTTTCATGATGGTGAGCGTCATAACCTAGTTTCATTCTTCTGCCTGTGTATAATTAATTTTACCAAAACCATTCATTGAAGACACTGCCTTTTCTCCACTATAGGTTCTGGGTCTTTTGTCAAAAATCATTTGCTAGCCAGGCACTGTGGCACATGCCTATAATCCCAGCAACTGGTGAGGCAGGAACATCACCAATTCGAGACCTGAGGCAGACCATACAACTTAGTGAGACTCTGTCTCAAAATAAAAAATAAGAAGGGCAGGCAGTGCAGCTTGGAGATACCATACTACTTTGGTAGTTTTGACTGCTGCTTCCATGAGTGTTGATTATAGAACCAAGTAAAGCAGAATCTTTGACAACTTCAATCTTTCCTCCATTTATCATGAAGTTCTGTACTTACCCAGTTGTAAGGATTTTTGTTTTGTTGATGTTGAGGTGCAATCCGTACTGAAGGCTGTGTTCTCAGATCTTCGTCAGTAAATGTTTCAAATCTTCTACACTTTCAGCAAGCAGAGTTGTGTCATCTGCATCATGCAGATCGTTAATGAATCTTCCTCCAATCATGCTGCTGCGTTTTTCATACAATCCAGCTGCTTGGATTATATGCTCAACATAGATATTGAAGAGATACAGTGAAAGGATATAGCCCTGATGTACACTTTTCTTGACTTTAAACCAGGCAGTGTTCCTTATTCTGTTTGAACAATTGCCTCCTATTCCTCATGAGTACTATTAAATGCTCTGGTATTCTCATTCTTCTCAATGTTATCCATGATTTATTATGATCCACATTGCCTTAGCTACATACCATAAGTTTGGTTATGTTGTGTTTTCATTTCAATTCATCTAAAACTATTCTTTAATTTCCTCTGAGATTTCTTGTTTGGTTCATTGTTTATTTAGTAGTGTATTATTTAATTTCCTCATGTATATGAATTCTCTAAATCAGTTTATTTACTTTTCATTTTATTCCCTTGTGCTTTGAAAGCATACTTTGCATGATTTCAGTCCTTTCCAATTTATTGGCAGTTGTTTTATGACCTAACATATAGTATATTCTGGGAAATATTCCATGTGCACCTGAGAAAAATATGTATCTTGCTCTTATTGGGCAAATTGTTCTATAAATGTGTGTTAGGTCTTATTGGTTGTAGGCTTTACTGTGCTGCATCAAATAAAATGGAATTGTCTTGGGTCACACATAAATTATAGTTAGTGCATATACATAATAAGGGGGAGTCACAAGGAAAATAAATGCTGAAAAACCAATGATTTAAAAGATTTTATGAGGCCACATTACTAGTTGAGCTGAGCCAGATGAGGCCCATAGGCTGCAAATTAGACATGCTTGGTTTATAGTTTTTCTCAAGTCTTCTGTTTCTTCATTCATCTTTTGCCTAGTTGTTCTATCATTATTGAAAGTGGGATATTGAAGCCTCCAATTATTGTTAAATTATTTATTTCTCCCTTAACTTCTGTCGTTTTTTGCATCATATGTTCTTTGGCTCTTTTGTTAGATCAATATATACTTATAAATAGTATATCTTCTAGAAGGATTGACACCCTTTTCAATAGGTAATGTCCATTTCTAGCTCACCAATTTTTATTTTAATATCACTTTTGTCTAATATTACTATAGCCACTCCAGCTTATTTTAGATTACTGATGACATGGTCTATATTTTTCAGCCTTTGATTTTTCAACCCTTTTTCTGTTTTTGGATCTGAATTGTATGTTTTATAGACAGCATATGGTTGTATCTTTTAATAATGTCATTCTTTGTATCTCAGCTTTTTAAATGTAGTTTAATCCATTTTTATTTTAACATAACTACTGATAAGGTGGGATATACATCTGCCATTTTACTTTTTTTTTTCTTATTGTGTTTCTCTATTACTACCTTCTTGTGTTTTAAGAAGATATTTATAATGCGCCATTTTAATTCCCATGTCATCTCTTATATTATGTTTTGGCTTATGGGTAACTGTGTGTGTGTGTGTGTGTGTGTGTGTGTGTGTGTGTGTGTGTGTGTGTGTGTGTGTGTCTATGATATGTATTATATATATAGGGTTTGTTTGTCTGTTTTTTACAGTGTTGGGGATTGACCTAGGACCTTGCAAATGCTAGGCACGTTCTGGTCATTGAGCACGTGCCTAGCATTTGCAAGGTTCTAGGTCAATATTTTGACATCCCCAGTCAAGATATTTACTGTCTTATATATGCATATATTGCTACCTTTACCATTATCCTCCCCAATGTCTGTCAATTTGCTGTACTATGAAGGTCTGTGTGTTGCTGTGATGATGAAAGCTATGCCACTGGTATTACGGACATCAGTAGGGTCCCCATGTGGAGAGGTTTCAGCTGAGCTTCCATACTAAGTCAGACTAGGGAGAAGGACATGGCTAACTCACTCACTAAACAATTAACCATTGAAAACCCTATGAATAGCAGGGAAATACTGTCAGATATAGTGGTGGAAAATGAGCCTCCGGGTTAGCAGCACTCAAAAGACAAATGGGGACGAGTTGCCTCCTCAAAGTGGAGTCAACATTGATGACAGGAATGGAGTAAAGTCCCTGCGACTTCCATTTGCTCAGATAGCATGACTCAAAATGGGTAGAAACAACTGTAAACATCCACTAATGATTAGAACATGGAATGGCATAGAATGAATGTGCGTGGACTATGCAATGTGCATGGAATGTGCATTAGAATGAATTTAGGAAAATTGAAATCATCGAAAGTGAAATGGAGCATATAAACATTTACATTCTAGGCATCAGTGAGCTAACATGGACTGGTATGGGCCTTTTTGAATCAGAAAATCATATGTTCTACTATGCCAGGAATGACTGATTAAAGAGAAATATGGTTGCATTCATCATCAAAAAAGACACCTCAGCCGGGCGTGGTGGTGCACACCTGTAAACCCAGTGGCTAGAGAGGCAGAGGCGGGAGGATCGCAAGTTCAAGACCAGAGGTAGTCTTTGTAACTTAGTGAGACCCTGTCTCTAAAAGTAAAAATTGGGTTAGGGGTGCAGCTCAGTTGTCCAGCACTTGCAGAGGATGCAGGCACAAGGCCCTGGGTTCAACCCCAAGAACCGCAAAAAAAAAAAAAAAAAAAAAAAAAAGACATCTCAGGATCTGCCCTGAAGTACAATGCTGTCAGTGATAGAATAATATTCATACGCTTACAAGGAAGGCCAGTTAATATGACTGTTATTCAAATTTACACATCCAGCACTAAGGCCACAAATGAAGATAGGGAAGATTTTTACCAGCTTGTGCAGTCTAAAATGGATTGAACATGCAACCAGGATGCACTGATAATTACTAGTGACTGGAATGCAAGAGTTGGAAACAAAGATGAAGGCTCAGTAGTTGGAAAATATGGCCTTGGAGACAGAAATGATGTTGGAGATTATATGATAGAATTTTATCAGACCAACAACCTTTTCATTGCAAATACATTTTTTCATGAACATAAACAGTGACTATACACATGGAATTCACCAGATAGAAATACAAGAACATTGACTACATTTGTGGAAAAAAAAAAATGGAAAACTCACTATCAAATGTCAAAACAAAACCAGGTGCTGATTGTGGGTCAGACCATTGACTGCTCGTATGCAGGTTCAAACTGAAACTGAAGAAAATTAGAACAAGTGTATGAGAGCCAAGGTATGACCTTGAGTATATCCCACCTGAGTTCAGAGACCATCTCAAAAACAGATTTGATGCATTAGACGAGATTTGATGCACCAGACAAGTTGTGGCATGACATCAGAGACATCGTTCATAAAGAGCAAAAGGTTATTTGAAAGACAGGACAAAAAGACCAAATTACATGTCAAAAGATACTCTGAAACTTGCTCTTGAATGATAAGCAGCTAAAGTAAAAGAAAGACATGATGAAGTTAAAGAAGTAAACAAGTTTTCAAAGGGCAGCTCGAGAAGACAACATCAAATATTATAATGACATGTGCAAAGAGGTGGATATAGAAAATCAAAAGGGAAGAACACACCCTGTTTTTCTCAAACTTAAAGAATTGAAGAAAAAATTCCAGCCTCAAGTGGCAACAGTGAAGGATTTTACAGGGAAAATATTAAACAGTGCAGGAAACATCAAAAGATGATGGAAAGAATACACAGAGTCATAATACAAAAAAGAATTGGTGGATATGAAGCCATTTCAAGAAGCTGCATATCATCAGGAACCAGTGGTACTTAAGGAAGAAGTGGAAGCTGCACAGAAGGAATTGGCAAAACATAAGACTCTAAGAATTGATGGAATACCTAATGAGATGTTTCACAAACAGATGCAGCACTAGGGGATGTTCTCTTGTTTATGCCAAGAGATTTGAAAAGCAGCTACCTGGCTAGCCTACTTGAAGAGATCCATATTTGTGCCAATTCCCAAGAAAGTGATCCAACAGAATGTAGAAATTATTGAACAATATCATTAATATCACAAGTAAAATTTTGCTCAATATCATTCAAAAGTGACTACAGCAGTATATGGACAAGGAACTGCCAAAAAATCAAGCTGGATTCAGAAGAGGGCATGGAACCAGGAACATCATTGTGGACGTCAGAGGAATATTAGCTGAAAGCAGAGAATACTAGGAAGATGTCTATGTTTTATTGACTATGCAAAGGCATTTGACTGTGTGGATTATAATAAATTATGGATAACATTGTGAAGAATGGGAATAGTAGAGAACTTAATTGTACTCATGGGGAATCTGTACATGGACCAGGAGGCAATCATTTGAACAGAAGGAAACACTGCCTGTTTTAAAGTTAAGAAAGGTGTGTATCAGGGCTGTATCTTTTCACCATACCTCTTTAGTTTCTATGCTGAGCAAGCAATCCGAGAAGCTGGACTTTATGAGAAGAACATGGCATCAGGATTGGAGGAAGATTCATTAACATCCTGCTTTATGCAGATGACACAACTTCGCTTGCTGAAACTGAACATGATATGAAGCATTTACTGATGAAGCAACAGTCAAGAGATCAAAAGACACATTGCACTGGGAAAAGCTGTTGCAAAAGACTTCTTTAAAGTGTTGGTAGTCTGGGATTTAGCTCAGTTGGTAGAGTGCTGCTTCCTATTTTCTGAGAACCGGGTTTGATCCCCAACATCACAAAAATGAGAGAAGGACTTGGCAATCCACTCCTGAAGCAATCCCCCAAAATAATCAGCCATTGAGAACCCTATGAGGGTTGCTATGTGTCAGACACAACTTGATGTCACCTGACAACAACAAAGTGTTGAAAAGTAAAGGTGTCACATTAAAGGTGAAGGTGCATCTGACTCATACCTTGACATTTTCAGCTGCATCATAGGGTTGTGAAAGCTGGGCATTGAATAAGGGAGACAGGAAAAGAATCGATGGTTTTGAATTATGGTGTGGGAGACAAATATTGAGGATACCATGGACTGCCAAAAGAACCAACAGATCCATCCTGGAAGAAGTGCAACTAGACTGCAAGGAAGGAAGCATGACTAGACTGTATGTTATGTATTTTGCACATGTTGTCAGGAGGGACTAATCTCTGGAGAAGAACACCAGGTTTGGGAAAATGGCAAGTCAACGACAAAAAGGAAGACCCTCAACTAGATAGATTGACACAGGATCTGCAACACTTGGCGTAAACATAAAAAAGATCATATGCCTGGCACAGAGTTGAGGAGTGTTACGTTCTGTTGTACATAGGATCACTATGAGCAGGATCTGACTCAGCGACCCCTAACAACAACATATTTTGTTATGTGAATTCTAGTTATTGCCCAATGCACTTTTATTTCAGCCTGAAGAACTCTAGTATTTCTTTTTCCCCCTCTTATTTTATTGGTAATTTTTAGTATACAACTTAATGAGTCTCATTATTGTATTTCCATATATGCATTTCATTGTACATTCCTCATGTTGACCTCACCCTTACTCTTTCATGACCCTCTGCTCCCATCCCCTCCTTGTCCACCAGTGATCCCCCTTCTATTTACATGCCCTTTCTATGTTTATATTTCTAGGTCTGGCTTATTTTGCTTAAAATGATCTCTCTGCTTCCATCCATTTTCCAGCAAATGCCATAATTTTATCCTTCTTTATGGCCAAGCAAAACTCCATGGTATATATACAACCACAATTTTATTATCTGCTCATCTGTTGATGGACCCCCTAGACTAATTCCATACCTTGACCTTTGTGAGTAATGCTGCAATAAACATATATGAACAGATATCTCTGTGGTTTATTGACTTACATTCTTTTGGCTATATACTCAAGAGTGGGGATACCTGGGTCATATGGTATTTATATTTTTAGTTTTTAGAGAAACCTCTATACTGTTTTCCATTATTCCTATATCAACCTGCATTCCCACCAGCAATGTAGTAGGGTTCCTTTCTTACTACATCCTCACCAAAATTTGTTTGTTTTATTGATGTTGGCCATTCTGACTGAAGTGAGATCGCATCTCACTGTGGGTTTGATTTGCATTTCCCTGATGGTAAAGGATGTTGAACATTTTTCATATGAATTTTTGCCATTTGTTTTTCTGTTCATTTGCCCATTTTTTTTGGATTGGATACTTTCTTTTTGTGGTGTTTAAGGTTTTGAATTCTTTACACATTCTAAATATTAATCCTCTTTCTGATATATAACTAGCAAAGATTTTCTCCCCTTCCATAGGCTGTTTCTTCTCTCTGGTAATTATGTCCTTTGCTGTGCAAAAGCCTTTTAATTTCTTATAATCCCATTTGTCAAATCTTGCCATTGTTTCCTGTGCCACCAGGGTCTTATTCAGACAGTCCTTGCCTATGTCTATGTCTTAAAGTATTTTCCCTATATTTTCCTCTATCAGTTTCAAAGTTTCAGGTCTTAAATTAAGGTTTTTCATCCATTTTTAAGTCATTTTTGTACAAGATGAGAGAGAATGATCAAGTTTGTGTTTTCTGCATGAGGATATCCAGTTCTTCTGATTCCATTTGTTGAAGAGGCTGTCTTTTCTCAAACTTATATTTTTGGTACCTTTGTCAAATATCAGGTGACTGTAGCTGCATAGGCTTATTTCTGGATCCTCTATTCTGTAACATTGTTCTACCTGTCTGGTTTTGTGCCAGTACCGTGAAGTTTTTGTTAACTATGGCTTTGTAGTATAATTTGAAATCAGGTATAGTGATGCCCCTGCATTGTTCTTTCTGCTCAGGATCACTTTAACAATTCAGGGTCTTTTGTGCTTTCATATGAATTTTAGGATTGTTTTCTCTACTTCTGTGAAGAATGTCATTGGATATTGATGAGTATGACATTGAATCTACAGATTGCTTTCAGCAGTATAGCCATTTTCACAATATTAATTCTTCCAATCCATGAGCATGGGAGATCTTTCCACCTTCTGGTGTCTTCGATTTCTTTCTTCAGTGTCTTAAAGTTGTCATTATAGAAGCCATTCACCTCCTTTGTTAGGTTTATTCCCAGGTATTTTAATTTGTGAATAGGCGTTGTTTTCCTGGTTTATTTCTCCATCTGGGTCATTATTGGCATAAAGAAAAACTATTGATTTTTGTATGTTGATTTTATATCCTGCTATTTTGCTGAAAGTGTTTATTAGCTCAAAGAGTTTTTGATGAAGTCTTTAGGGTCTTTTCAGTATAGGATCATATCATCTGCAAACAGGGATAATTTGACTTCTTCCTTTCCTATTTGGATCCCTTCCTTTTATCTCTTGCCTTATTACTATGGCTAATAGTTCAGTTACTACATTGAATAATAGTAGAGATAGTGGATACCCTCGTCTTGTTCCTGATTTTAGGGAAAATGCCTTCAGTTTGTCCCAATTTAGCATGATATTGGCTGTAGGCTTTTCATATATTGCCTTTATTATGTTGATGTGTTCTTTCAATTCCTAGTTTCTTCAACACTTTTATTGTGAGAGGATGTTGAACTTTGTCAAAAGCCTTTTCTGCATGTATTGATATGATCCTACAATTTCTGTTTCTCTGTCTATTTACATACTCTTTTACATCTATGGTCTTGTGTATGTTGACCCAGCCTTGCATCACTGGAATGAAACCAACTTGATTGTAGTGTATAATCTTTTTACTATGTTGCTGAAGTAGATTTGCAAGGATTTTATTGAGTATTTTTGTATCTAGATTCATCAGGGAAATTGAGCTGTGGTTTTCCTTTTTTGATGTATTCTTACTTATCTGATTTGGGTATCAGGGTAATACTAGCTTCATAGAATGAGCATGATAGTGTTCCTTCCATCTGTATTTTATGGAATAGCTTGAGCAACATTAGTGTTCATTCTTTTTTAAAGGTCTCATAGAATTCACCAGTGACTCCATCTGGTCTTAGGCTTTCCTTTGTTAGAAAACTCCTCATTAGTGCTTTGAACTCCTTGTGTGTTATGGGTCTGTTTAAGATGTTTATATCCTCTTGATTTAATATTGATAGGTCATATGTCTCTAGGAATTTATCCATCTCCTTTAAATTTTCCAGTTTTTTGGAATATAATTTTTCAAAATATTCCCTAATGATTCTCTGGATTTTGTTTGTATCTGTTGTAATGTTCCTTTTATCATCTCTAATTTTATTAATGTAAGTCTTCTGTCTCTTTCCTTTGGCTAGTTTGGCTAAGGGTTTGCCAATGGTGTTTATCTTTCCAAAGATCTAGCTCTTTGTTTCATCAGTTCTTTTAGTCTCCATTTCACAAATTTCTGCTCTGATCTTTATTATTTCTTTCTATCTGCTAGTTTTGAGTTTTGTTTGTTCTTTTTTTTTCTAAGAGCATGAGGTGCATCATTAATTTATTTGTTTGAGCCTACTCTTGACGTTTTTAATGTAGGCATTCATAGCTATAATCTTCCTTGTTAGAACTGCCTTTGCTATATCCCAAAGATTATGGTGTATAGCACTTTGTTGTTGTTAGGTGGAGTCAAGTCAGTATCGACTCATAGCAACCTTGGGATTTGGCTCAGTTGGTAGAGTGCTGCGCTGCAGTCTCTGAGGACCCGAGTTCAATTCCCAGCACCACAAAAATGGGAGAAGGGCCTGGCAATCCACTCCCAAGGCAATCCCGAAGCACTCAGCCATTGAAAACCCTATGAGGGTCGCTATGAGTTGGATACCGGCTCAACAGCACCTAACAACAACAACAACAAAGATTATGGTAGGTTGTGTTTTCATTTTCACTTGATTCTAAGAATGTTTCTATTTCCTCTATGATTTCTTCAGTTACTCATTGACCATTTAAGAGTGTATTGTTCAATCTCCATATGTTTGTATAATTTCTGAAATTTCTCTTGATGTTCACTTCTAGTTTTATGCCATTATGGTCAAATAAGATGCACAAAATTATTTTTATTTTCCCATATTTGTTAAAACTTGATTTATGGCCTAAAATGTGATCTATTTTTGAGAAAGTTCCATGGGATGGCAAGAAGAATGTGTATTCTGTAACTTTTGGGTGGAATATTCTGTTTTTGTCTGTAAAGTCCATTTATTCTATTGTGGTGTTTAACTCTGAAGTTTCTTTGTTGATTTTTTTTTGGGGGGGTCTGGATATTCTATCAATGAGAGTGGGGTTTGGTATCTAGACCTGTCTGTCTCTTTAACTCCTTTTGTTTTTCTTGTTTTTTGTTTTTATGAAGTTAGGTGTGCTGATGTTTGGTGCATGTATATTTACAATTCTTATATCTTGGTTGATTGTTCCCTTCATTAATATGTAATGGCCTTTATCTCTTGGACTAATTTGAACTTGAAATCCATTTTGTCTGATGTAAGAGTCGCTATTCTTCTTTGTTTTTAGCTTCTTTTTGCTTGTTGTATCAATTTCTATACTTTCACTTTCAGTCTGTGGGTGTTCTTGCCAATAAGATGTGTTTCTTGCAGGCAATGAGTTGTTGAATCTTTTTTTAAATCCAGTTTACTAATCTGTGTCTTTTAATTGGAAGGTTAAGGCCATTTATATTTAGGGTTATTGTTGAGATGGGCTTGCTGATTCTGGTAATTATGTTCAGTGTTTTCATAGTTGGTTCACATAATACTAGTTCTTTTTCTCCCTTCAAGGTTTGCTAGTTTTTTGAGTTATTGTTGTTGTTAGGTGCTGTTGATTTGTGTCCGACTCATAGCAACCCTCATAGAGTTTTCAATGGCAGATTGTTTCGGGCTTGCCTTGGGAGTGATTGCCATGTCCTTTTCCCATTTTTGTCGTGCTGGAAATTGAACTCAGGACCTCAGAGACTGCAGAGTGGCGCTCTACCAACTAAGCTGAATCCCAGCCCTGGTTTTTTAAGTTAGGCATGACTAATTCTTTCCTAGTTCTCTTTAGTTTGTTCCACCCATGATTCATTCTTTCCTGTACTCTTGTAGTGGATACTTTCTTTCTCCTGTGTAAGTAGGATTCCTTTAAGTATCTTCTGTGATGCTGGCTTGGTGGTCAAGTATCGCTTTCCTGTGTGCTTGTCTTAGAATGTCTTTATTTCTCCATCAGTTTTAAATGATAATTATGAAGGATATAATAATTTTGGTTGGCAATTTTTTACTTTCAGGGCTTTAAATATATCATTTCATGCTATCTTAAATTTTAGGATTTGTGTTGAGAGGTTTGATATTATTACTATAGATTTTCCTTTTTAAGTGAATTGATGTTTTTCTCTTGCCACTTTTAATATTTTTTATTTGTTCTATATTCTTGGCATTTAAATTATTTGCCTTGGGGAAGTTCTTTTCTGGTTATGTCTATTTGGTGTTCTAAATTCCTCTTGTGGTTGGATATCCATTTCTTTCCCTAGATTTGGGGGATTTTCTGCTATAATTTCACTGAATAAGTTTTCTATGCCTTTAATATTTATCTCAGCTCCTTCTTCTGTTCACTAGATTCTTAGATTTGGTCTCTTGATCATGTCCCAAAGTTCTTGGAACTTGTGGTCATTTTTTTTTTTCTTTGTTGACATCTGAATTTTGTATTTCCTCAACCTTGTGTTTCATCCCTGATAGTCTAGCTTCTGCTTCATCTAATCTACCGATGATGCTTGCCACTGTGTTTTTTATTTGGTTTTTGGTTCATTTCTAACATTTCTGTTTGGTTTGGTTTATTTTCCCAAATCTCAATTTCCTTGCCAATTTTCTTAACCCTTTTGTCGACTTTGTCTTCTAAATTGATAATTTTCTGACATTGGCCATGTACTGATTTCTTTCATTCATTTGCTTGTTGTGTCCTCTTTGAGGTCATTGATCATTTTGACAAGCTGATTTTTAAATTCCCTCGACACTTGCCCTATTTTAGTATCTTTGGATTCAGTGGTTAAAGAATTATGGTCTTTTGGAGTAGATGAATTGCCTTGCTTTTTCATGTTTCTTGTGTTTCTGATTTGTGATTTGTTCATCTATATGGATAGATATCTCTTCCCATTTTATTCAGGGATCTTCTTAATGGGTGACTTTCTCTTGAGATCTCAATCCCCAGTGCGATTCCCAAAAAGGAAGACAAACCACTGTTAACAGGTACAATACCAAACCAAAGCAGAGTATAGAAATATACTTAAAATTACTCAAAGTCAACTGCTATACCACCTTTTCCCATACAATAATAAATGACAACAATAATATAAACTAAGCTATGAACTTACAAAATATTTAGGGTGAAGGCATAAATAGTGTTTTCCTGAAGTAAGAAGAGGAGACAGAGAAAAGGGAAGAAAGAAAGATGCCACAAGGGTTAAATAAAAGGAAGGATAAAGAAGATCTAAAGAAGAAATCAATGTTAGGAATAGGGAGGGAGAGGAGCAAAAGATACAAGACATGATTATACAATAAAAAAATGAACAGAATTAGGTAAACATAAGTAGATCAATAGGAAGTAATAAGCCTAAGAGATTTAAAGCACAGTAAATAGGAAAAGAGATTCGCAGCAGTAAAAGATATAAAAAAAGAAAAACTGGAAAAGAAGATAAAAATTACATTAAAAAAAAGAAAAATAATGAAATGAAAATTAACAGTGAAAAGAGGGAAGAATAGTAAAAAGAAAAGAAAAAAAGAAAAAGAAGAAAAAATACAAAAAAGAAAAAAATAAGAAGAGCCAGACACTGGATTGTTCCTTTGCCGCCTCAGCATCTCTAGGAGCTGAGGCTAGAGGAGCTTGAGCCCCAGGCCACAGGTAGCCTGTGCAATGCAATGAGATTTTGTCTTCCAGCAAACATAAGAAAAGACTGGGGATAATACACAGTGATACAGACTTATCCAACATAAAGCCCTGGGTTCGATCCCCAGACAGGGCAGCAGGAAGAATTAAAAAAAATAATAATAAAAGAAAGGAAAGTCCTGGAGTGACATATTTCTGTGGCCTCTAATATTGGAGTCTGTTTGGTGGAAGTAGTAGTTAGTTGAAGATAGGGTCTTTTTATCTGACCATAGCTCAGAGTTGATAGTCTCTATAGATGCCCTAAGGAGTTGGAGTCATCTTCTCTCCCAGGGTGCTGGGGCTTGCACCTGAGCAACTTTCCCAAGCCTCCTGCTACCTGAACCTCTCAGTGTCTTAGCATCCCACCGTCCCCCTCACTGTAACTGCATACCACAGCTGTGAAGCATGCGAGGGCTGTGGCAAGTCACTCCCAGGCTCACCACTGGTGATAATTCTTTGTTTTCAGGATGCAGGGGTAAGCTCAGTCTCATACAATATGTTCCCTCTCAAGATGGTGCTGGGTCACTGCCCTCCGAGACATGGGACCTGGGAAAGAGAGTCACTTCTCCAGGCTTGAATGCCCTCACTCAGGAAGAGCCATGGTCTCACCAAATCCTTAGGAGACTCCAAGGGCTTCAAGGACTGTAGGCTCATCCTGTAGGACTATCAGTTTGATGGCTAGGGCTGTCTGGCTTTCCTCTTTGGATGAGGGCTCCAATCTCCCTCTCCCACAGGGAGCCATGGCTAAAGATGTGTCCTGCTCCCTCCCTCTCACTGCTCAGCTCCGTTCTGCAACATGGGACCGTCTGACAATCTCCTCTGAGGTTTCTGTGCTTTTCCAGACCTTTCTTTGAAAAAGAGTCCATTCCCTCCTATTCTAACACCTTTGTTTTACCACATCATACAGAGGCTCCTTCAGTAGTTTTTTATAGGACATGTTTTCCAGCCCCACAATCCACACCCAGACACCAATGCTGGGGACACTGATAAATTACTTCACACTTTAGAATGAGATTTGGAAAAGCCACAGCCTTGGGAGTATGTTTAAACCGGAAAAAATGCGCTCATATGAATTATTGCAAATTTTGTTTATCTGGGAATGTTTTAATTACTTTGTCACTTTTGAGGGATAGTTTTGCTGGATTTCGAATCATTGCTTGAGTATTTTTCTTTAAGTATTTTCAGTATCATCCTATTGTCTTCTGCCCTTGAGTTTCTGATGAGAAATCAGCTCTTAATCTTAGGATCTTTTACACATGACGATCCACTTCTTTCTTTCTGCTTTCAAAATTGTCTGTCTTTTGCTTTAAACAATTTAATTATGTGCATTTTGGGGCGTGCTTTCAGTAGTATTCCAGGCAGTTAGCATATTTACTTTAGCCTTAGTTCAGACTGTACAGAGCTCAAGGTCTGCCAGAGGTAGGATTTGGAGATTTTCTCACATCTGAGCATGCACACAGCTGTGGACATTTGCAAGCTCCATACACATGCATGGCTTCCTAGATCCTCAGGAATTTTTCTGTATTCTTCAGAGCCTCTTATTTTTATCTCATTTTTCTTTTGACTCTTTTAGTTAGCCAATCCATTCCTCTAATTGTTGTTGTTGTTCACCTAATTGTTTTGACATATGTCTCTAGGTAAAAAGCTTTTCATACTGAGTAAACTCTGAGTCAGCCCAAATTAAGACAACCTTGTTGGTGAGGTCATTCAGGGAACTACCAGACAGGTCATATGTGGCCTGTGCTATGGGAATGGCACTTTAAAAGAGCAACAAACCTGTTCTTTCACGTTTGGCAGCTGCCTTGCTGTTAATTTTCACTGTGATTGCAACCCATTGGTTTTTCAAAGCTACTGCAGAGCTAGATGATGCAAGATTAGAATAGGGCAAGTTAAAACAGCACAAAGCTCATTGTTCGTACCGAGTTTCAACCAATTTTCTTTAACACTCCCAGATTACTGCTTGCTATTAGTTAATATCCAGAGTTCTGATAAAATTGATTCTATTTTTGCTAGTGTTTTCATTGCTTCATGGAATAAAGAATTTTTAAAGGTCCTGGATACTCCAGTTCTGTGGATGTCACACTTTTAGTAGCATCCTTTAATTTACTTCTGTTTTGGATTGGTTTGATGCCTTTGTTGAAAATTTGTGAGACTGATTATAGATTTTCTATTCTGTTCCATTGATTATGTGTTCTCCTTTTGCCAATTTGAAACTCTGGATTACTGTGGTCTTATAATTAATTAGGTAGAGTCCTCCAACTATATTACTTTACAAAATTGTTTTATCTATTCTAATTCTCTTGCTTTTTTGTATGTTTTAGAATGAGTTTATTGATTTCTACAAAAAATTTGCAGAGCCTTCAATTAGTTTTAGAGAACTGACAGCTATATAGAATCTTCAAATACATGCACAGCACATATTTTAAAACTTATCAAATCTTATATGTACTGAGGATATCAAAAGTATATACACATTTTAAGGGATGTTATTTATGTACTACTTTTCAAAATTGAATTGAATTATGGTAGCAATGTGTAGCATGACATTCACTCAAAAGATGAATTAAATAAATGAATGTTAGTGCCATCAACCATGCAGCACATTCTTAAAAATAGCAGAATGGAAAGTTTTCATCCCAAAATGTGCATGCACTTTTTGGTACCCTCTGTATCTTGTTAGACCTGTCTCTAAGAATTTCATGGTGTTTGGCACTATAATAAAAGGCATCTTAAAAAAATATAAAGATCCAATTGTTTGTTGCTAATCAGCTCTCCATATCTTTGGGTTTCATATCAGTAGATCCAACTAATAATGGGTTCAAATTATTTGAGAAAAATATTACATATGTATAGAGTAGGTGCAGACTTTTTTCTTGTCATTATTCTCCAAACAATAGTATAGTAATTACTTACATAGCATTTACATTGTACTAGATATTATAAGTAACTTAGAGATGCAAAGTATACAGAAAGATGTGTTTAGGTTATATACAAATATTATGTCATTATATATGAGAGACTAGAGCATCTGCAGGTTTTGGTATTTGAAGGGAGTCCTGGAAACAGTTCCACACAGGTCCTGAGGGACTATACGGAGAAACACAGTGGATTTGACTTTGTATCTTTCAACTTTGATATACTCACTTATCTAGTATCTTTTTTTAAGATTTTGGGAGAATTCCTTTCTGGACAATCATGTCTATTGTGAGTAGAGATAGTTTTATTTCTCTCTTTCCAATATTAATGCCTTTTATTACTTTTTCTTGCTTTATTACACCAGCTACAGCCTCCTTATGATGCTGAATAGGAATGGTGAGAGCAGATCTCCTTGCTTTTTCTCCAATTGTAGGAGTAAAATACTTAGTTTTTAACTATTAAGATTTATATTAGCTGTCGGGTTTTTGAAGATACATTTTATCAGGAAGAGATGATTCTTTCATTTTAAATTTGTTGAGTTTTTAATCATAAATCAGTGCTGAATTTTTTGAAATGCTTATTGTTTAAGGAGGTATTTGTTGGGTTTTCCTTCTGTACTCTATGCAAGTGGTGAATTATACTGATTGATAGTGCATATTCAACAAGCTTTATCAGGACAAACTTTACTTAGTCTTATATCCTTTTTGTATGTTACTAGATTCATTTTGCCAATATTTTGTGGAGGATTTTTTGCATCTTTATTCATAAGCTTGAATTAATAAGCAATCCTAAGTACCAGAAGTTCAATTTCTAGTAAAGGTGAACAATATCATTTGCAGTAACCCTCTTGTTGAAGACAATTAGAAATGTTGAAAAAGTGGAAAAGAAAGTAAAAATACATTGCTCAGAGTATCATAGAGCTATCAGAATGACTGTTCAAATCTCCACACTTTGAGGCAAGAGAACATGTGCACAAGCTACCTTCCAATTTACAGTACACCTGTCATTTGAAAGATAATTTTTTTTTATTTCTGACATAAATAGTTTCTTTTCTCCCTTGTTTTCAAAGGTAGACATAAACACATTAAATCAAACTCTTCAGACCCTAATGGAAGAAAATAAGCATCTGGCAGATCAAATAGCTTCTCTTGAACTTCAACGAGTCACATCTGATTACCATGAGGTGGGTATAAAAATGCCAATCTAAAGTAAGAAATAACAACTAATGAGCTAAAACACCCAAAAGCAATCGGATGCCAAGAGACAGGTTTTCTTTCTCTCTGTCAACACAAGCCCTAGGTAACTCAGGATGAATATGGCAGAGATTCAAAGAGCAGAAGATTTAAGAAACTAAGAATTTAAGGCAGCTATTAAATAGCTGCCTGCACCATACCACTGTGGCGTCTGATCCTGTCGGATCTTGGAAGCTAAGCAGGGTCAGGTCTGGTTAGCACTTGGATGGAAGACTACCTGGGAACACCAGGTGCCATAGGCTTGGGAGAAGAACCCAGCAACCCACTCCCAAAAAACAATCAGCTATTGAAAACCCTATGACTAGCAGAGAATCACTGACAATAGTGTTTCACTCATTGCATGTAGGGTGGCTATGAGTTGGATACTGACTTGACAGCACCTAACAACAACAGCAGCAATTAAATAGCTGTCTACACAAATAACCTACAATACTGAAAACACATATATCTGATGTTTTAAAATATTTCCTCTTCCACAATTAAAAGGAGAAAACATATTTTTTCCCATTACTTCCTTTCATTAGCAGTCAGAAATAGGTCATGTTTTTTCCCCAGTGCTAAGTATCCAATTCAAGGTAACTGGCTTACCTGTCCCAATAAGTCTGATTTCTAAAAGCTGTTATACAAGATCAGTGTATTACAAATAAATGTTAGCATTCTTTTTTTAGTAGTAATTTTTTTTAGTTAGTGTGCCTATTAATGGGCATCATTATGACATTTCCACATTTGCATATCATTGTACATTGCTCATGTTCAACCTCTCCTTACCTTCTCAAGCCCTCCCTCCACACTCCCATTGATCCTCTTCCTCCCCCAAAATAGTCCTTCTTCTGTTTTCATGTCTTCTGTATGTTTTTGTTCAGTGCCATCAAGTTGCATTCGACTTAGAGTGACTCTATATACAACAGAACAAAACACTACCCAACACTATGCCGTATACACCTTCTTTTTCTGTTTGAGCCCAATGTTGCAGACACTATGTTTCTTCTCATTTTGAGTCATACCCCATCGGCAAAAGGAGGTCACAGGGGCTTTATGTCTTCCAGCTTGGGGGCCTTGTTTTCTGACACTATATTTGACAGTACTTTTTTGCTATTCATAGGGTTTTCAGTGGCTAACTGTTTGAGGAATGGGCTGCTGGGTTCTTCTCCCCAGTCCGTATGTACATGTATGTGTGTGGGTATATATATCTATCTATATGTATGTATATCTTTATACATATATGTATCTTTCCTCCACATGTCTGTCAGCTTACTGTGCTGTGGGAGCCTGTGTGATGCTGTGATGCTGTGATGCTGAAAGCTATACCACAGGTATTTCAGATACTAGCAGGGTCACCCATTGTGGACAGGTTTCAGCTGAGCTTCCAGATTAGAACACACAAGGGAGAGGGACCTTGCAGACTACTCTCGAAACAAATGGCCCTTGGAAGCCCTACAAATAGCACAGAAACACTGTCATATATAGTGCTGGAAAATGTGCCTCCCAGGCTAGAATGCATTTAAGAAATGACTGGGGAAGTGTTGCCTCCTCAAAGAAGAGTCACCTTAATGATGGAAACAGTGTAAAGCCCCTGGAACCTCCATTTGCTGATGTGGCATGACTCAAAATGAGAAGAAACTGTGAACATCCACTAATGATTGGAATGTGGAATGTAGTGTGAATCTAGGATAATTAGATGTCATCAAAAGTGAAATGGAGCACATAAACATCGACATTCTAGGCATCAGTGAGCTAAAATCGACTGGTATGGGCCTTTTTGAATCAGGTAATTATATCATCTACTATGCCAGGAATGACAGATTAAAGAGAAATGGTGTCACATTCATCATCAAAAAAGACATCTCAAGATCTGTCCTGAAGTGCAATGCTGTCAGTGATAGAATAATATCCATATGCTTACAAGGAAGGCCAGTTAATATGACTATTATTCAAATTTACGCACCTACCACTAAGGCCATAAAGGAAGAAGTAGACTTTTGCCAGCTTGTGCAGTCTGAAATGGATCAAACATGTAATCAGGGTGCACTGATAATTGCTGGTGACTGGAATGCAAAGTTGGAAATAAAGAAGAAGTCTCAGTATTAGAAAATATGGCATTGGGGACAGAAATGCTGGAGATCATGATAGAATACTGTCAGACCACCAATCTCTTCATCGTAAATACATTTTTTACTCCCATAAAGAGTGACTATACACATGGAATTCACCAGATGGAACATACAGGAACCAAACTGACTACATTTATGGAAAAAGACAATGGAAAACTCAATATCGAAAGTCAAAACAAGACAAGGTGCTGATTGTGGATCAGACCATCAACTGCTCATAGGCAAGTTGAAACTGAAACTGAAGAAAATTAGAACAAGTGTATGAGAGCCAAGGTATGACCTTGAGTATATCCCACCTGAGTTCAGAGACCATCTCAAGAACAGATTTGATGCATTAGACACTAATAACTGAAAACCAGACAAGTTGTGATATGACATCAAAGACATCATTCATGAGGAGAGCAAAAGGTTATTAAAAAGCCAGGAAAAAAAGAAAGAACCAAATTACATGTCAGAAGAGACTCTGGAACTTGCCCGTCAATGACAAACAGCTAAAGTAAAAGGAGGGCATGATGAAGGTAAAAAACTAAACAAAAGATTTCAAAGGGAAGCTTGAGAAGACAAAATCAAATATTTTAATGACATGCAAAGTGTTGGAGATAGAAAACTAAAAGGGGAGAACACACTCTGTTTTTCTCAAGCTTAAAGAATTGAAGAAAAAATTCAAACCTCAAGTGGCAATAGTGAGGGATTTTACAAGGAAAATATTAAATGATGCAGGAAACATCAAACAAAGATGGAAGGAATACATAGAGCCATAATACTGAAAAAAAATTGGTGGAAGACGAAACATTTCAAGAGGTTACATACTATCAGGGACCAAGGGAAGAGGTGGAAGCTGCCTCGAAGGTATTGGCAAAATACAAGGCTCCATGAATTGATGGAATACCAATAGAGATGTATCAACAAATAGATGCAGCACTCGAGGTGCTCACTTGTTTATGTCAAGAGATTTGGAAAACAGCTACCTGTCCAACTGACTGGAAGAGATCCATATTTGTGCCTATTCCCAAGAAAAGGGATGCAACTGAATGTGGAAATTATAGAACAATATCATTAATATCACACACAAGTAGCCGGGTGCAGTGGAAATTAAAGAATAGTTTCAGATGAATTAAAATGAAAACACAACATAACCAAACTTATGGTAGGTAGCTAAGGCAGTGTGGATCATAAATCATGGATAACATTGGGAAGAATGAGAATACCAGAGCACTTGATAGTATTCATGAGGAATAGGAGGCAGTTGTTCAAACAGCATAAGAAACACTGCCTCGTTTAAAGTTAAGAAAAGTGTACATCAGGGCTGTATCCTTTCACTGTACCTTTTCAGTATCTATGCTGAGCATTTAATCCAAGCAGCTGGATTGTATGAAGAATGCAGCAGTATGATTGGAGGAAGATTCATTAACAATCTGTGTTATGCAGATGACACAACTGTGCTTTCTGAAAGTGTAGAAGATTTGAAACATTTACTGATGAAGATCTGAGAACACAGCCTTCAGTATGGATTGCACCTCAACATCAACAAAATGAAAATCCTTACAACTGGGTCAGTACAGAACTTCATGATAAATGGAGGAAAGATTGAAGTTGTCAAAGATTCTGCTTTACTTGGTTCTACAATCAACACTCATGGAAGCAGCAGTCAAGAAATCAAAAGACGCATTGCAATAGGAAAAGCTGTTGCAAAAGACCTCTTTAAAGTGCTGAAAAATAAAGATGTCATATTGAAGACAGAGGTGCACCTGACTCATACTGTTGTATTTTCAGTCACATCATACGCTGGTGAAAACTGGACTTTGAATAAGGGAGACAGAAGAAGAATTAATGTTTTTGAATTATGGTGCTGGAGACAGATATTGAATATACCATGAATATACCAAAAGAACTGACAGATCTATCCTAGAAGAAGTATATCCAGAGTGCTCCTTGGAAGCAGGATAGCTAGACTGCATTTTATGTATTTGGGGGACATTGAATAAGGGAGACCAAAGAAGAATTAATGTTTTTGAATTATGGTGCTGGAGACAGATACTGAATATACCATGGACTACTGAACAGAATATATTGAATATACCATGGACTACTGAACTACTACCATGGACAGAACTGATAGATCTGTCCTAGAAAAAGTATATCCAGAGTGCTCCTTGGAAGCAAGGATAGCTAGACTGCATTTTATGTATTTGGGACATATTGTCAGGAGGGACCAATCCTTGGACAATGACATCCTGTTTGGGAGTGGCAGATCAGTGTAAAAAGGATGACCCTCAACTAAACAGATTGACACTGTGTTTGCAACAATGACCTTAAACATAAAAGATCATGTGCATGGCATAGTATCAGATATATATATATATACACTTAAAATCTAGATTATGAGAGAAAATGTGATATTTGTTTTTCTCCCATCTTATTGTCTATCCTCCTCTCTTTAATCCTCTCTGTTCCTCCAAAAGTCCCCCTTATACTTTCATCACTCACCCCTACTCACATATATATATGTTAAAATATTAAATATCTATAAAAATATTGTACCCATGTATGAGAGAAGACATACAATATTTGTGTTTTGGTGTCTGGCTTATTTTACTTAAAGTGGTTATATCTATTTCCATCTATTTTCCTGCAAACGGCATAATTTCATTCTTCTTTATGGCTGAGTAAAACTCCATTGTGTATATATGCCACATCTTCTTTATCCATTCATCTGTTGATCAGTATCTAGGTTCAGTCCATATCTGACTGTTGTGAATGTTGTTGTTGTTAGGTGCCTTAGAGTCGGTATCCCACTCATAGCGACCCTCTGTACAACAGGGGAAACACTATTGTCAGTGCTTCTCTGCTGTTCATAGGGTTTTCAATGGCAGATTGATTTTTGGGAGGGGGTTGCCAGGTCCTTCTCCCAAGCCTACAGCTTCTGGTGTTCCCAGGCGGTCTCCCATCCAGGTACTAACCAGGCCCGACCCTGCTTAGCTTCC